>MU870022.1:9805-30607 GCA_036418205.1 Ostertagia ostertagi | reverse complement strand
CTTATTGACACTGAAAAAGTCTTACCGACTCATAATTCCTGTCTCAATTTCGACACATTTGCTTATCAAGTTTTATCTCTTCTAAGATACAAATGATCAACATCATAACCACCATCACGGTCGCTGACATGCGTGCATTCGCTAGGGAAGGTTTGAAAGCTTTTCGACCAGAATGAGTGAAGCTGGAAGTTGAAGGTTTGAAAAGGTTGTTTTTTTTTGGGGTGGTCGTAATCTTTGACTTTTTCTCTGGCAGATGCTGATTCAGGGCGCAGGGGAGGCGATAGTCCTGTAGAGCGATGCCAATGCTATATGGTGGATGAGGTATCGTGGGCCCTGGCTATCTCCCTCTGGAACGTGGTGAGTTGGCATTGCAGTGTGAGGTCTGGCGTGCAGGGTCCAAGTCCTAAATCCGCGTTGTACTTTTTCAAAATTTTACGACCCCCCCCTCCCCCAAGGTGGACTTAGTACGACCCCCTTTTCCACACCTCGACCACCATATTCCTCTCTATAGTATTTAATTCTGGTACCACTCAACCCACCAAACTCCTGCCACATTTCTCAACAATGCGTCGAACGGATGGGCCGTATATACCAGGTCAACCCTACGTTTCCGTATCAAATCCACCTTGGGGAAGCGGCGGTCGCTAAAATTTTTTCGAAAGTCATAACGATTATGCAGCTTCGTATATACAAATATCAAAGGTAAAAATCCTACTATATATAAGCGGCTAGCGTGTGTCTGTTGGTGTGTGTGTGTGTGTGTGTGTGTATGTTTGAACGGAAATTCATAGCTCGAGTCACAGTAACGATAGCGCAGTGGTTCTTACATATGTTATAGGGGGTGGGATGGGGACACAAGTGGTACGTGATAGGAACTGATAACGACTGATAATAGCTGATAAGAGGGGCTAGAAAGCGAGCATCGCCAATTTCGTTTTGCCGTTCATATTGGTAAAAGAGCGTCTATACTTACAAGTCTTATGTGGGGCGGTCCCGGGACATTGGTGGTACATGATTGGAAGCGATAGCAACTGATAATGGCTGATAAGATGCGCTAGAACGCAAAAGTCGTCGATTCCGTTGCCTGGCTCGCGTTGACACCAGAGCAACCATACTTACAAGTGTTATGTGGGGTGGGACGGGGACATTGTTGGTGGGTGCCAGAAACTGATAACGATTGATAAGGGCCGATAAGGGCGCGCCAGAACGCTGAAGTCGTCGATTCCGTTGCCTGGCTCGCGTTGACACCAGAGCAACCATACTTACAAGTGTTATGTGGGGTGGGACGGGGACATTGTTGGTGGGTGCCAGAAACTGATAACGATTGATAAGGGCCGATAAGGCGCGCCAGAACGCTGAAGTCGTCGATTCCGTTGCCTGGCTCGCGTTGACACCAGAGCAACCATACTTACAAGTGTTATGTGGGGTGGGACGGGGACATTGTTGGTGGGTGCCAGAAACTGATAACGATTGATAAGGGCCGATAAGGCGCGTCAGAACGCAAAAGTCGTTAGTTCCGTTACGCAGCGTTGACACTAGAGCGTTCCTACTTACAAATTGTAGTAAGTCGTAGTAGTACAAACAAAGGTACGTGCACATTATTTCGATATATATGTCCAGCTTACTTAATAGAATTCGACTGCATAAATTTTAAAAAACAAGTCTTCAGCGAATGATAAGTTTCATTTCTGACTATTAAGAAAACCCAAACTCATTAAACCGCTAATCCTTTCGTGGTTCTAAATAATGATGAATGTAAATGAATGATAAGCATTAGCTCCTCACTTATGTAAATAGGCATATTTCGTTTTGATTTTGAGACTGACAGCAATCCTATTCACCGCTAAATTATCTTAATTCAAGAAAAATGCTGGATGTTTTTACAGTTTATCACGCGTATTCTTCGATGAGCTTCAGTGAAACTGTGGGAGGGTCTAACACAGTCAATAGTGAGATGGTTGATGGAGTATCTCATGCTGATATTCCATGGGTCCTCCAATTTCGCTAAAGCCTGCCGTGTGATGCGCGCGATAGCGGGCGAAGCAAAACTGGCTTACCAAAATTCCCTAAATTTCAACCAATTTACACTCTACCTATAATCCCACTGCTTCATTTTCTAGGGGGTATATACGCGCGCTGAAACGGCGAATTTTTCTCCCATGCGCTCCCAACTCACCTAGCCTACTACTCGTGAAAACTCCACTTTCACCACAAACTCACATGTACTTTCACGCGACTGAAGCGGATACGACCCCCCCTCCTATAAACTCAACCAGGTACGACCCCCCCGTTGTTACTAGTAACAACGTAGGGTTGACCCTGCTCCGGGGGTCATTTGGAGAAGGAGATTTGAGATGTTTTAGACGATTTCCTCGGAAAACCGGAGCCGGCCTAGAGGGTATTCCACGCTGAGTTTCGCAATGCTGGTCTTCCGGTTGAAATGGTTCTCAAACCAAGCCACCCAGCGAATACAACGAACCGAGAATAGTTTTCTGAGAATGCGGAGTTCGGGCATTGGTTGAAGTGGTACTACCTTCCTGCGAGGTAGCCATCAGGCGTGCCGCGTGTTGTTGTCGCGATGGACTCATGACTCATCTCTATTAGTGATCGATTAGGAAGCCTTTACTTATGCCGTCCTAGAAGAGGAATTTTCCCGCTGATGCCCTCCCAGTATATGCTGCAAGAGGCCCTCATCAAATGTGGCTGCAGGTCCATTATGAGGTTGATCTTCACAGCTCGTACCGTCTTTTGCCGTTGCGATTGGACCACTCGCTCAGTGCCGTATCAATAGCAGAGGGCTGGGCCAAACGCAGCGCTGAGCTTCTCCATTGTCCTCCTTGCAAAAGGTTCTATTCGGGAATTGTTTTTTTTTCTGTTTTCTTTTCTATTAAAGCGTAATCATTTCATTATTGTCACTGACCTATTTTTATTCTAGTTGAATTAAAGGCAGCGATTACAACAGATTCGAGAAGGGTTCAAAGGAGGCGTAGTTGGTGCTCTAATGGACAGCAGTGGCGCGAAAAAGCTTAGAAATCCGTCAAGAAGGACGCAAAACGGGACCCCCTTCTTGGCTGTTCTTTTTCACTCATGAACAGGTAACAGCTCAGAAATTGGACGTATGAAGCGAGTTCACGGACGGCATACAAACGATGGTCCAGCGAGTGGATCAGTTGCGCTCGCTTCTATGGCACGCAGCGCGTGCCAACTTTTACTTTCAACCCTAGTGAGGATGCCTTTGACGGTGTTGGTATCGAAGTCCTGCTCAGCAACCAGCGAATCTTCCGTCGTGAAAACGCGCCACCTCGCTCCTCCTTTGCAGCCAAGTAAGTGATTCGTGTGGTGCACAACCTTCCCCAATGCGCTTCCTCCTTATCGTAATCGTTGCCTTAAAGGCTTACGGCGACTTTGATCTTTTGAAACCACCTTGTTGAGGCTTCTTGAAACATACTTCAACATATTAACGTATTTCGCAATGAAATGATCTCAGACAGAAGAAGTTTGAATTTGAATAGAAATGAATTATGAGACAGGAATTATGAGACAACCCAATATCTATATACCTATAGACGTGCATTACGTTTTAATCAAAAGGGGCATTCAATTTAATGGTTTGAGGTTGTGGACGGTGGAGTTTCCTATCGTTTCAACGATGGCGCAGAAGCTATCGTAGAAGTGCGCGAAGAGGATGCCCTTCAAACCGTCATATTTAGGTGACATTTTTATTTATTACTATTTAGAAAGGATTTTGCCATAGAATTTGCCTCTTGTCACTATTGTGTTTGTTGTTGTCTTCTAATATGTCCTCTGTTACGGAGTTTCGTACGTTGCTGTTCCTTGGTTCAGGTGGTACGTTCGCCTAGGTTGTACTTGATGTCATTTTGCATATTTCACGTAAAATTTGATGACATGTCTATATATACGATTTCTGTTCGGATTGTGTATCCCATTTTATGGGGTCTGTGGGTATCTTTCTCGGTTATTGATCCATTAGTGAGATCGTATATCAATACTTGTATCTTGATGATAATTAAAATTAATAAATATATATTTATTACAACGTTCATAACGTTATGTTAATTCATAAAAAAAAGAAATCGTGGCAAGCGAATAGAGATGAGTGTTTATTTTAGTTTTTGTACCGATAGCGTTTTCGTGAAGTGCGGCCTGAACTTCGCACCTTGACCCAGACCTTATTACGAGGTTCGCTGTTGTTCAGGGTGACCACAAATTACGGAACAAGAGGGCTACTGCCAAAACAATTTGAATTTGGAAGCGAGTGGATTATGAGATTTGCAGGTATACGTATTTGGTTATTACGATGTTTACATCCTTTTTTTTAAACAGCTAGGATTTATTCATGTTTTGCGTTTGTTCAGCCTACGCTCTTCATAGAAAATGACTTCGCTGTTCGTTTCAAGGTTGTCATGGTGGGTGTTACACTGTTGTAAAGCGAATCAGGATTCTTTCGGAAGCCTGCAACAACCACAAGTGCCAAGGGTCGCCCCTGTTTCAGATAATTTTTATGTCCAGTTTGGTGGATTACCAAAGGAAGACTGTACTAAGGACGTGCAACAAGGATTTATTACTACGTTTAGCACAAGTATCGACCACAATAATACATTCACGGGGTTTATATACACAATATGTGGGCGGTCCTCAGATATCGTACCGTCGCTGGACCGTAGGGGGCCAGCGGTGGTACTCAAGTTTGGGGAATGAAAGAGCGGACCGCGCCGACGGCAGAACCTACTTGATTGCACACTTATGATACCGCCGGGTCATGCCTGCGGTATCATCTCAAGAGATACTCATATCAAGTTATGCCTATGGTTAATAAGTTGAACTAGCATGTTATCAATCATTTCTATGAATCCTAGTTCTATTAGGAGTTATAGGTTGTGTATCCACAACACTGGGGCGGGGCGAAATGAAGCGGTAGCTGCAAAAACTGTAATAGAATCTAACAAAATAAGTGACTGGCTCAGCACATCCTGAATGGAGTTGTGAGATAGATTTCTGTTCTTATATGACGACGATTGTTCGTCCACAACACTGGGGCAAGGCGAAAATTAGCGGTAGCTAGAAGTACAATAAAAGAGCTATGTTACTTGAATTTTCTAAAACAATTAAACACAATAATCAAGATGAAAATGGTTCCATATGATTGGAGTTGTTCCTCAGATGCTGCTCGGAGTGTGTGAGACGTGGTAGGATGTCCATTTATTCTTGGCTTGCTGCGCTGACTTCTGTGTTGTCGCAGTCGTTTAAATATTCTTTCCGATTTGGTTAGTGGCTTAGTGATTCTCGGTTCCCTCGGTGCGCTAAGTCAGCAGTCGAGACAACGTGCGAAAAGACTGAGAGGCCTGTCAGAGGCTCCATTACAATGTTGCTTCCTGGCGTTGATGTCAGGCATGTTGTTACTAGCGGTGGATATACCTTACTGTCGTGATGCTTTCGCTTCCTGTCACAGTGCTGTAACGCTAGATTTGAGCACAACGTTGAAATGGTTGCTGCGCCACAAAATCGTCTGATTATGAGATAAAGAAAAGTATCGAGCATACGAAATCCACACACAAAGAATCGCGAATATCGAATCAATGGATGGGGAGAATTAAAATGAGATAAAATAAAGATTGAGAGAGGATCATCGCTGGTGTGTCACAGCATAAGACTTGATTGAGAAGATCCTGTCCTATTATAAGATCAGGTGTAATCTCGGACGATTCAAGGCTGCATTGAGAGCAATTGAGAAGTTTCTTTCATTGATGAAGCGTTTGTCGGAATGAGATAGTTGTGCTGTCCATGTGGGTGCTGTTAGCTTAGGTTTGGAGTGAACCACCTGCCGTATCAACTTTCTGGAGCTGTGCAGGCTTTTCAGAGTTATACTAACTTCTTGAGAGTCGAAGGTCTCCTGAAGCTCACCCATGCCTATGGTGGTGAACTTTGTAGAGCTTCGGGTGGGAAGTTGCAGTTGATTTTTGATCTTCGCCTTTAGAAAGCTTTTCTGAGCTCCCGAATCAAGGAGAACATTGATTGGTTGGTATTCCATTTCGGCTTCATTGAAGATTAGCAATGATGCTGTTTGTAGTACGCACTGAGTGGTTGTCGGTTGTTCCGACTGTGAAGTCATGCCTCCAATGAGAGCAGCGTGTAATGCTTGCACTCTATCCGCTTGTCTTGCGTGGTTGTTGTTTCTTTGTTCTAGCTGCCGATAGCGGTTGGTTGGTGGTGAGAATGGAGCTCTAGCAGTTTTTTCTACTGAGCAGAACTTTGTGGTGGGTCTTGTCGCCGATTGGACAAGCTCATTGGTTCCAGACCAAATCTCGATGTTATGCAGAGCGAAGAATGGTGATCCTCCGTGCATTTCGGGCATGGTCCCATTGCTGTGCATGATCTCGACCCATGAGTTTTATCGAAACATTTCCAGCACATTCCTCTGGCGCTTGGCTTCCATTCGGCGAGCCTCAGGTGTAGGGAACCTGGCGCACTGATGTGGTGAGTGCGCTTCTCCACACAGACATGCATGCCTCATTCGATGACTAGGGGACTGCTTGCTTTGGTGGCGTCCGTTATCATGTCCTCTGGCGTTGTTCTGCATGGCTTGCGTGGTTTGAGTACCGAAACAACGTCTTTGTTGTTAGCTCGGTAGTTTTCTTGAAGAGTTATAATTTCATCAACGGCGTCAAGAATATTCTTCACTTCGAATCCTGTGCCACCTTCGTTTTCTTTCTTGATTACTTGGCTACAGATATTCTCTGTGAATTTTGAAAGAATAAGGCGTCGCCATACTCTGTCTGCGTTCATTGGCATTCCAGTTTGCTCCAGGTGCACGATTCGAGAAGATATGGCATTGAGTGTATCGCGGCAACTTCTCGAGTTTTCTTGTGCCCTAGGCAGATGCTCAATCTCGTTTATTAAGATGTCCGCTATGCCTGATGATCTATCGAACTGTTTCTTAAGTACTATTCAGAGCGACGCTGTATTTGTCACCAATGACTGGAATGCTGTTGATTGAACGCTCTAAAGCTGATGCCTTTCTTTATTGCTTGTTCAGACAATAGGAATTTATACTGCTAGGTCAAGCAAGCTCGATCTTTGTGGATGAGGGACTCAAAGACTGACCAGAAGGTATTGTACTCCCTGAAGTCTCCAGAAAAGGTTGGGACTTCGAGCAGAGGGCGTCGAACTCGTATGTTGCGGTCGTATGGATTGACAGTGTCACCTCCGCTGTGAGAATTGTTCTGACTACTACCAGCCTGGTTGGCAATGCTAATGGCTTCCGCTATGAATGAAGCTTGCCCTGCCATACAACTCTTCCTTCCTTGAAGTCGCACGATCTCTGCTCAGGCCGATCATGATATTTATTGGCTTATTCGCAGCCAATGCATCGTGATTCGACCTCCATGTGGTTGTTAAGCTCGAGCATCAGCTTTTCTCGATCCTTCTGCTCCGATCGTGAACTAATTGTTTCGATCGCTTTGTCAAGACAGGTATCGTGGAGCTGCTTCGCCTTAGTGATCGTTGTTATCAAGTGGTTTAGCTGTGCTGTCTTTTCTCTTATATACACCTCGCATACCTCCTTTTGAGTTGGGAATATGAACGGGTTGTCCAAAAGCTTGAGATCTGACTCGCTTGAACGGATCAGCTTGCATGCATTCGTGATTCTGGTCTTAAACAATTGAATCTCAGCCATTTTTAGTGCTGAGGGTTGTTTGAGATCGGTGGTTTGTTGCTTAGATTTGAGCACAAGTTTGTTCGAAACCAGTGAGCGTCCTAAACTGTTTGAAGCTTCAGCTCAGTTCGATATTTCTTTTGAAACACCTTGGTTTCGTGTAGGATGAATTTCCTGCCACGCGGGTCTTTTTGAGTTCCTCAGGGAGGAATTAGTGTGAAAACTCGACTTCTCTTTGATTGCTAGTGATGTAGTTCAAAATTTTGCCAAATTTCCGTGTTCCTCAGGGAGGACTTGTTCGAAAATTAGGTTTCTTCTGTTTTCTCACTGGGGAGAATTTGCGCAGAAGATGAGTGATTGTTTCCCGGTTCCTTATGGAGAACTCGCAGGAAAATTCCCAAGTTTCTTTCCAATTTGCTTGGAAGAACTGGTTTTTCTGCCCACCTTTTCTCGTTGTAGAGAAGAAGCTTGGTAGGTCTTTATGTTCAAGTCCTACTTCCTTCTGGGAGGTGGTGTAGGAGGCTTGAAGTTTACCTTTCTTTTCTTACAAGAAGAAAATTTGCTTGAAAGGTTTTTTGTTCCCAGCTGTGGAAACAATGTGAAATAGTAGCTTTACTGTTCTCTCAACTGAGAGTAGCTTTATGCCAGCCAGCTAGCGCAGAAGGTGTAGTGATTTCCGTATTCCTCAGGGAGGAATAACTTGTGAAATTAGACTTTTTGACTAGTGATGTAGTCAAAGGTTTGCCAAAGTTCCGTTCCTCAGGGAGGAATTGTGAGGAAATTCGGCTGGTTGATGAAGTAGTTCACCTTCTGTCTTTCACTGGGAAAGCTAGCGCAGAAGGGATCGTTTCCAACGGTCGATGCACCAATTTGGTGGATTACCAAAGGAAGACTGTACTAAGGACGTGCAACAAGGATTTATTACTACGTTTAGCACAAGTATCGACCCCAATGAATTGATACACCCAAAAGTAAATAAAATAGGCAAATTTGGAAGTAGGTTTGAATAGCATTCGCCAGTGAAGTTACCCGGTATCGTGCAGCAAACCCTTACCATCCTCACTCTAATAATGCCCAGTTGTAATTCTATCACGACCCATATTCGATGCAAATCTTCTGACAGTGAGGCACCTTACCTACGCAGTAGTCTAAAGACTTAGACTCAGGCTTGTTACAAGAAGTCTATGTGAACTGACCAAATCGAGAGACTTGGTACGACCCGTGCATGGGTGGTAAAGAGCCGAGCTCTGGAAGGTCCTTCTCCCTTGAGCCCGCCCTGTCTGTGTCCCCCTATCCATGCTCTCGTGCGTCTTCGTCGTACGAGCCTCTCGTCTGCACATACACTCTTTTCTGTTCTGTATCTCATATCTATAACTTCGAAGAGCAGCTTTAATGAGTCTTATACAGGTCTTTTTGACAATTCTCTTGATCGTTCTTCGGTAAGGCATGCAGCAGCCACCGTCTTTTATTGATTTCCACTACCTACATATTCTAATCAAGAAATGTGACCCCAGATGGAATTTGTGGGATCACAGCGGTTAATAGTTAGTTGTGGATGCCGAATTGACTAAAAAGAAAAAAGAAGCAAAGAAAACCGTCGATGAAGCCCTAAACAAGGATTCCCTTGAAATAAGGAAAGGGCGGGGCAGACGAGTTGTACGAACTGCCTGCTCCACGGCTCAACTTTCCCGCGCGTATTTGAATTAGCCGCTAATAATTTACTTCGGTTTTCGTCCCTAAACCAAGACTTACATTGCATTGCTGTGAGGTTATCCTTAGCAATTCGGACACGCACTGTTCAGTTAATTTGTTGATATTGAAATACCACGATGTTGATCCTGTCCCTGAATGAAAAATTTATGGAACTGTTCACAACAAGTCAGCGTGTAACATTACACTGTAGTTAACTTGAAAACAGCCGAAAGTCTAATAACTGAATAGCGAAAGTATAACTATGGGATATGGAAAAACAAAGTAAAAAAAACAGCAAACAAGTCAAAAACCAAACTTGAAATCGCTATGACAAGTATTACAGAGTTAAATCTCAAGTGTACCTCCACACAAAAACATTTGGCCGAAGATGCCCCGTAAAGTACTTATGCTACTTGTATGGAAACATCTCCCATACAAGTAGCATGAGTCCATGCGAAGAGTTCAGGTAAGGTGGATATATTCACAAAAGAAATCGTACTAAGCGAATACTACTTCACGGTTCATACATACGTGATAGTTCTCGTGGCATAATTCGTTGAGTTAGCAATGCCCTGGCACGTTAAGGAAAGGACCATATGCGTAATCTTAAATGGAAGTTAGTCAGTAATGCTTGCACGAGTGCACTGGCAATTTACGGTGCTAACTTAGTTGGGGGGGGGGGGGACCACGCGGTAGCGCGGCGCTCTGTTCCGTCTGCTTCTCCAAGGCTTAGTCCGCCGATGGCGCGTATTTCGAAACTGCCACGTGGCGACGAAATAGTAAGATGTCGGTCGTTCACTCACTCACGTTCGATGCGATTGCATCGCGCGATGCAGTCGCTCTTGCAATGTGCACAAGCGACGGGCGATTGGCATCGCTCCAAAGTGCGAGCGACGGGAGATTTACCCCGCCGACGACCGATACACACGGCGCCGCTCGGGTAAATCTCCCGTCGCTCGCACTTTGGAGCGATGCCAATCGCCCGTCGCCTTGCGCACATTGCAAGAACCACTGCCATATCTGACGTACGACTATAAGAAATCAGTACACGTAGTGCTGACCGGTACATCATCTGCCCCTTGGACTCAAGCTTAAGAGCACGAGGCAACACAAGAAAGCGCCGCGCCGCTGCGTAGTCTCCCCCCCCCCCCCAAACGTGCCCAACTAAGCGAGAAGTTCAACACAGTTCGGATATCCGGGCCCATATCTACTGCAGACGTGTATACGTACCAATAGTCGCTTGAAGAGGAAGCAGAAACCGCTTTTCTTATATTGCTAAACGATGTAGCTTTCATGAACAGCGTTATGGATCTTTGTCCCACCTCTCACTCGCATTCGCACTGAGGGTAACTTAAACCAGAGTAAATAATAGATCATATTTGCAATACATGTGGTGGAGTTTGGCCCGCGCTAGTAGCTCAGGGAATTCCACACCGGGAAGGCGTACATCGTGTCGACGTGGCGTAAGTGGAGCGCTCCGGCTTGTCCGACGAGTAATGCACTAGGTCCTAGTGTGTTTGTTGTTTTGCTTTTTGAAAACATGACCAGAAAGGCTTTTAGCGACAGTAACTCCTCAATTGCTGCCTTTACCTGCATGTGTAAGGAGTTAGGGAGCACCTCTGCGCAGGTTGAAAGCTATTTTAAATTAATATTTGCAATGGTGATCAACACGTTCCTAGTCACATGATAAGGTGTTTTTTGCGGTAAAAGAAGTATCGATACGTGGTCTAAGGGATCGCAATCAACCTGGTTACACAGTACCAGCTATGAAGTCGCTGCCCGCGCGCAGCTAAGGCAGTTTATTTATGACTACTGCCACTCGAAGACAAGGGCAGTCAACACACAGTGAAACGAGAGAAGGTATGAATCGAAAACTAACTGGAAAAGCACCTTCCCTGAATTTTGATGCAGAGTCATGTAAATCATTTCCATTATGCGGAAATGTGAGCCGTTGAACGTTTCTCTTTCAAAATCTTGGTTGGAAGAGCAATTTCCATGCAAAGAGTTCAACGATAGGTTGATGATATGATGGTTGACTCACCTCATTTTTTAGGGTTGGGTCAAAATCTCAGATTCGGTAGGAAACTTATCTCCAAGGGTAGTTTCTCCTGAACACGCCACATTAAGCACTAGCTTGCCCGAAAATATTTGCCCGGGTCACTTGCATTACGCGGTCACCACTCATACATGCATAACTACTGCCCAACATCCTAGCCCAGGTCAAAATACATACGAAATTCTTTTGTGTATAGCAAAGGAACAATAATGGAAAAGTGATAAATAGAATTAGAAGCTTTCTGGCTACATCTTCACGAAGCAGCAAAAGAAACATCACTGCCTTCCTATGAACCAGCTCCCAGGACGACGGATCTATGGCTCGAGCAATGAGTATGCGTAGCATCTGCACTGAGACCGCGCTTTCCTTTGCTTTACACTACGTCAAAAGAATTCGTTTAGCATGAATAAGAAGCAGTTCTGTGCTCAGCTCGCTTGAGATGAAACGTAACAACGCTATAAAGACATTCTATTAATCATAATGCCGGACCGCCTGAATTCCTCTACTAAGCAACCATTACCATATATTAAGGCTCATACCGATCTTGGCCGAAGTGATCTTAGTTCTAGAATCACCGCACTCCTTTCCATGTTCACATGGTGTACTTACAAACGCATGACGCTTGAAAGCATTAAATAAAAAATATGTTAACCAATCCCCACATCGACTGAATAACCTTTCAGTTACATATAGAACACGTGAAATAAACGAAAATTTTTCGACTCTGGGGGACTAAAGGATAGAGAGCATACGAAGAGCGTGGTGGTGAACTTCGATCTCAATGATTGTATAACTTGTACAGATGGTCGAACTACGGACTAGAGCACTTTCTGCTTGACCATTTCAATCCATGTCGATCTGTATGTGCGAATTATATACCCCGCGAACTGAAAGCGTCAACCAATAACCTCATTGCAGCAGCAAGAACTTGTACGTAATCTAACTCTCCAGGTGCTGATGTAAACGCTATCTTGTAACAAAAAACGAAAAACGTCAGAAAGAATATGATTATGCAAACCTGCGCAACCACATAGCCCTACTTAGCTTTTTGCACGCTCTACAAAAACTTCTCCTGGCAGATCGCGCTTGATGCATGCGGTTATCGAAGACGATGCTGTTATGTGACTGTCCATCCATCGCGTGGTGGCCGGCATGCGATTCAATTGTTGATCGTGAAGTTCAATTGAATCGCCGACACCAGCTTGTCTATCTCCACTCAGAGTTATTCGAAGACGCTGACGATAAAGCCACCTAGGAAAAGATCATTAACCTATGGTAAAGAAAGTTAATAACAACGCTTGATTTGATCTTCAAGATAGTTTCCCATGATAAACCAGGGAATGCGGTTCGAAAACTTACTGGAAATCCCCGTCGAGCAATCGCTGCAGAGCCGATCGAAAATGTTCCTTAGGTAATTTTCGCATTAGGCACATATATCCTTCTGATCTCAAAAGGACAATGAAATACCTCAAAGAAGGCACTGAATAGAGAAAAATTAGACACACCCTTGAGGATCGGTGTTGACGCCTATGACAGGTTTATCTCTCTGATGAATGCGTGATGCAGCAAGCAAAAACGTTCCATCACCACCAGCGGTCATCACAGCGTCTGCCCATTTGATGGCTTCTTCTGTGTAGTCGAATCTTTGAACAACTCTAGATTCCACACCAGCTCGCCTAAAGATCAATACACAAACTATGGTAATAACACCTGGAGCTGTTTTAGCACTCATACTTTTTCACGAGTTTAGGTTACTGAATTGATTCAGCACGACACAAAAAAAGTCATGCATTTGATTCAGTTACACCCCAATGCCAGCGTATGGTAATCATGACGATCAGGATGCTACATGGTCCCGCCATCAATTGGCTTTGTGCTCACTATTTTAAATAGCCCTTGTTTTACTTCACTTCAATCAAATTGTATTCACTTTATTGGTCTTTTAGTGTATCTCTGCCCTTTGGAAGTAACACGACAGTTAAGTGTTTCCGATAACGAGACCTGCACCATGAAAATACCCCAAAAAAAACCCAGCGAGTAACATCGCACATATCGAACATGAACATTCATGATGTTGATTCCTGGAGGCAGCTATCCAATATCAACAAGTATATGAACATACTCAAGCTCTGACTGGATTGTTTGCAGATACGCTTGATGAATTTGATGCTTCCTTATTAATTGATTATAATCCGATCCACGTCGTTTCAACTAAAAAAATAAAGCTCAAAACCGAGTACAGAGAATTAGAAAAAAGAAGATGAGCTTGCCAATGCTTCGAGTTTTCTGTCATCTTCCTCACCATGCACTCGTTTCTCGAATTCGTATCGTGTAATTTTACTCAAGATGAGGACCTTTTTAGGACGAAACGATGGTTCCTAGAAATTCCCGTGAATTGTGACTCCCAAAAATACTTTAAATGAAAAATCAAACCGTAGCTGTATGAAATATTGAACTCAAATGTGTCAACCACTCTTGTAAATGAAATAGAAATAAATCGAAAACAATAAACGAAGTTCGCACACCTCCATTGCCAATCCTGAACTCGTTCTACGACTCATAGCGGCATAAGGCACCGGATGGCGATAGAGTGCCGCTGCTAGTGACTGTGGCAGCAAACGCATACGATGCGCGAACAACGCGTCGCCCCACCACCGATTTTTTCCTAATTGTCTAATGAGAGACTCCACGGGTGCACGCGAATACTAAAAATTGAAGGATTAAAACTATCGAATACTATAACAACACACCCTCTATAAAAGGTGTGTTTCGCACCTTAAGCCTACCAAGTCCACTTTAACACCTCAACAAAAGCAAAAGCCCGAATATATACCCTGTTTCAGAAAACCAGAAGCGCGTCGAGTGCAGACCACACACCACAAGTGACGACGGCCTCCACAAAATGTAAATGTTTTCTGCCAATGAAATGATTAGCCTGTTGCAGTTGTATTCTATCAGTTGTCACTAATTACAACTATCATTTACCAACTATCAGCTATCACTATGAACCACTAGTTACAGATTTACTTGGAGGTCGTCGTCACTTGTGGTGTGCGGTCTGCACTGACGCACTCCTGGTTTTCTGAAACAGAAGGAACCATCTAATTTGTCTGTTAAGTTAAGAAAAGTCAAAGCCTAACAAGGGCAGGTCTTAACAGTTTTCACTTTCCAATCCTCGGTTGCGGAGCAGACCCTTCACATGAAATTAAATATCATTTAAAATATCTAAATACATTTCGGTGGTAATTTAGTGTCCTTGTAATATGCTTTCATACAGCTAGCACCATGTGGTACAATTTTGTGTGACTTTGGTGCAAGACCTGTTCTCACCAAATCCGCTGTAAACTTGCATATAGGAGTTACTCAGTGTTCTATTCACGAATAAGACATGCATTTTGGCGCCAAGAACGAATTTCTCGTGTACACATCACTCCTGTAAACCGTGGGGCCAATAATTCCGAGTTTTGAAGCTCAGACTGGGAGCTCTCATACTGCGCACTACTAAGCATCTCTGCTATCGTTATTTCCTTTGAAAACCTTAGTCCTAATACCACACAGAGCATGTGCTTTTCCATCTCACTCTCCTCGTTTTTTTTTATAGTAGAAATATTGACCATGTGGAAATGGATCGTAGATTGAATTCTCTTGAAGCTCTTCCACTCTTACACTTTATTGGCAAGCTTTCGGCAATAATGCCATCATCAGACCAATCTTAAAATTACAATACTTGCGACTGATCAACTGTTCTTATACAATAAACACGATACATCGACATACCAGCGATAAGGGAGTACGGAGGGGACCTATGAGGGTCGGGAACGAGTGAAAAATGAGACATCATCCCCGAGGGAAGGACTTCATGGATTACGTAAGAAGTCTCAAAAGGTCACGTAGCTCTTCCTTTTTATTAATTTTGGTCTGGTTCGATGTATTTCCCGCGCTTCCATGATCTTTCTTTCCAGTGGCCGTACCAAATGTGAAATTTGTGATCAGCACACCAAAATACATCTACAGGCAAAAATTTACCAGAAAATTTTTTTACCCTTTTGGGAACCATTGGTGCAGAGTGGGGGTATGTAACGTGGAGCAGTACTGAAAAACCAATTTCTAACTGACATAGTCGGTCGTCCGACAACGATCGTAACTGTCGCACAGCGTTAGATACGTATCGATCGTCAAATACTCAGGCAAGTCTAACGATCGATACGCATCCAATGCTGTGCGACAGTTACGATCGTTGCTGTCGGACGACCGACTATGCATGCACCCACACCAAGAAACAAGTAACAAAGAATACTAGGAAATATCGTTGTCCACAAATGGGACCTTTAGCTCGCCTTATTGAAGCCAGAAAACCATAATGGCATTTTAAATATTGGAAGGTGCTTATAGACTCACGAAATCCATGACGATGAATGATAATCCATTCACTCAGAATGGCTGTGGTCACACTTGCTGACTCAAAAGCATCGAGATGTACATGTCGCTGAGCAACTCGAAAGAAGTGAGGAAAGCGAGAACGAGCTTGCAGAGAGAAGGCGTGAAGATAGATTGAAGGGCGATCTGCACGTGAAAGACTAATTCTCAGTCACATGCGAACCCTCGCCGTTCTTCCCCTGTGATTACTATCACACTTGTTGCCGTTTTTTCAAGATTTTTCAGCCTCTTCACCGCTACATGCACAACACGCGACAGCTTGCAGACTGCAGCCTTCAGACAGGTGTCGAACATTGCGACCAACCTTTCTTTTTTCATTTTTCATTTAGTGTGATACAGACCAATAACCCCCCCCCCATGGAACCCCGATACGACCCCCTGTCACCCTCGCCGCCGCCCTCACCAGCACAGCTGTTTCTACAGTATAGAGATCAGTCTACACATCCCAACTCCGCACAGCTGTTTCTACAGTATAGAGATCAGTCTACACACCCCAACTCCGCCACACTTTTCCCTCATTTTTCTCCAAAATGGATATTGGAGAGGCGCAACGGGGTGTAGATGTCTCAAGAAATGGCGAAGCTCCAGTTTTCCTTATTTCACGGATTTTCGTGGATTGCCAGAAAAGACGTTTAAAACGACTTCTATGCCCCACGTCCTTTTCAACCTCCAAAAATACGACCTTCTTTCGGCCTTTGACCTTCGAACCCCAATTATGATCACACACCTCTCGCAAAATCGCTAATACGACCTCCGTCTGAATCGGCCTGACGGATAGAGGACCCGATTTCTGTAGCAAAATTAAGTTTTAGCTTGTATGCTGAGTTCTACACGACCTGGCACTCGACCATAGCCAAAATGTCGCTTATTCACAACATGTGACGATGGAATGCGGCGGGTTTTTTTTATCGAGCTATCAGTGGAGATATCCAGCATCTATCGAATCTGTGCGTTTAATCCCACAGCAGCTGACGACTAATTGACCCCCTCCCCCACCTTATAGTCTTCCGTAGGGTGGCTAGCTAGTTGAATCTGGTTCTCCCGTTTCTAAAAAGACTCACTTCTCGGAAATCTTATCTCCCAAAGAAATTAAGTTCTTGGGACTTTCTCGCGCTAACTGTGCTCAACAAAATGTTTCATCCCCACAATGAGGCACCAAGTGGAACTCCCGAACCACTTATGGAGTTCACGGCATATCCCGAATTCCCTGGAAAATGTCCATAATTTGAGATAAGGACTTCTGGGTCGTGTAGAATGCATGCCGCACCAGTATAATTCTTCCTCAGAATGATACCTTAAAATTCCACCAAAGAAGGAAACCCTAGGCGGAAACAACTACAAAAAGCAGTAACACCTTGCTACTTTTCTATCCTGATTTTTCTGCATACCTTATGGTTGAGCCGAATCCTCATTATCAAACTTGAATGGGAACAAGGAGCTCATGCGTTGAGAAGATCAAAGTCTATGCCAGGCGTACAACTCGCTTGATCGATGACAGTGGTCATGTAGATGAATCTTAGTAATCCGAACACGAAAAAAGGAAGCACGTCTCCTTTCTCTGTAAGATAAAGGAAAAGCTCAGTTTCATAAAGGCTTGAATCATTACACGAACAGCTCAAGGTTGCATTTTAAGAATAAATTATGGGTGAGCAGAAAGTGATGTTTAGAAGTGGCCAAAAATGGGTGAAAAATTGGGAGATCAAAATTGTTAAACATTTAGGAAAGGGCGCTTTGAAATTAGCACTTAGCAATTGGTTCTTCTTCTTCTTCTCCAATTGGTTGCAAGTGGTTAAATAGAAAGTGATCACAAGATTCACAAGCGAATCCAAAGAACGACCGCACAGAAAGAAACGGATATTGCAGCCAAATTTCGAACGCACGCTCTAGCACCGTTCGCAGAGACAGTCGTCGGCAGCCGCTGTTGTTTGACAAAATGTGACGTCAGATGGCATGTGATCAGCCGCTCCACCAGGGGCAACAATTTCGATTAAAAAACTACAAAATCTGCGCATTCCGTGTACCTGATCGAGGAAGCCTCCAGTTAAAGTACCCATGATAACCACGAGTTATCCAATGCTTGCAGGTGCTTCATAGTGATCTCACAAGTACTACTTCTACCCCTATGGGCTATACAAATTGCTGAATCAGAAGATAACTCCACAGAAATTGACCTCTTAAATGAATAGCACAAGCACAGTAAAAAAAGATTTTGTCTGAGGAACACCTGTTGCCTGAGTTCATCGACTTTTGCTGGGACTTAACAGCGGTGCGGCAACAGAAAGAATCAAGTTCAAAAGTCATCACACATCTATCCTCAGTGGAAGAAGGATTCACTTGGAATCAAGGTAAGACACAGTGTTTCACGCAACACAATCGATAACACTAATTCAATTTTGGAAACCTTTACGTTGACGTTTCATTTGATTAAGAATGATATCATTAATACCTAGCTACCGCACTCCAGCCTGCATAACTGAATGTTAGTTCATGAGCGTAGAATCGCATATTTGCAATACATATCTATTTCTTAAGTGCAACTTTATATTGATCCGGTATGAACACTGTATTCTCTACGACGGCAACTTCGACCCTTCGTTTTAGTTAGGCCTCGCCCTTATTACAAAACGGTGATGAGCGAAGCAAGTTGGCATACTACTACCCAACTTTACAACCAATTTTCCTTCGGCCAAGATTTTCTTTTTTCGTACGCTACTCTCTTCGACCGATTTTACATCTGGTTGGAAGACCAACACCTTAGAGTGGATGCGCACGCACAAAAAGGGTGTCTTTTAGGCTAGAAGAGGGTTTGAAACGACAAGACACTACAAGAGCAGCACCCACCTACTATGTTTTGATCTCCTTTCTTTTTTTGAACTGTGATTTTCCTCGAAGTTAAGGTTAATTACGTGGCAATCGATTCGCAACCCTGGACCTGATGTCTTGTATCCCAGCAAAAATCTGATGGCTGCACTACGTAAAAACTATTATCCCAGTGCATATTAAAGTGACGACACTAATCAGACGGCGCTTGAGTACCACGTAGCACTAGGGACTGGGAGGTGTGGTTACCTAAAGCACAAAGCGAATTTTTCTGTGCTGAGCAGCGCGAATAAAGTTTTCGCTGCAAAACGCGAAAACGTCGCTTTCTGTCCTAGTGAACCACACCCCTGGGACTGCCAAACGGTACACTTTTTGTAGATACGAAAATTGCTCGTGTGAGCTCATCCAAAGGGAAGGGGAATAAGGCGCAACAGTCGCTAACACCTAAAAAAATTCCAACCTTCGCAGCCGGAGAATCTCCGGGATGCGCGAAGCACTTCACCTTCTTGCCAAAAAATTGACAAGTACACCAGTGCGATCAATGAATTGTGGCGAAGCCGCATAGCCCTCCAGTTACTAGCTGAGGCCCCGCTTTGCGGTGCACCAACAAGGGCTGCCCGAAGGACAAAAACGCACAGACGGACAACAGACGAAATGCGCGACTTCGCACGTGGACTCACCTATTTTTCTATTCTCGTCTGCACACTCCCTCCACCGTGAACTGTTACTTTAATGACCTAGCACACTGTAGTCTTTCTCACGTAATAGGTGGCTCACCTACCTACCACCTCACGGATATGTGCCCACAGGCCTAGTAGAAATGCCATATTTGTGAACTGATCGATCGAAAACTCCTATGTGCAGGCTTCCAACGAATTTGGTGAAAAGCTGTGGTGGCAAATTAACGCCAAATGATTCGGCATCAAAGGATTAGTGTGCGGCTTTCAACGGTACATCCAAACGTTGCAATGGACCATAGTCTCTTATCTAACTACATAGATAGCATTCAGCCCATCTTCATCCCACCGGGGCTGCGAAAGTGCAGTAATGCTGAAAACGACCACAGTAGTTTCCGTTTTCTAATAGTTGAATTAGATTCCCGATCCTAAACTTCCTGAAGATATTCGTGCGGTGCGGTACCACTCTACCTGATTAAGTGAAAAATAAAATGTTTTTATTTGTTATTATTTCATATTTGGAACACATTCAACAAGCATCAGAAAAAACAACAAAGTACAGGAAGTGATCGCGACTAACAGAAGTGATGCACCACATGGACCAATTTTACATGAATACGGTGGCGAATTTCGCAGCTTTGCCCTCCACAACGCGACTTTTACATTGCAATTTAAACCGTAATTTTTCTTCCAACCAACAAAATGCCTCAAGGACCGAACGAAATGTTGCTTTCACTGTTGACTACATCGAGCTGTGTTTTAGCGTTTGTATGCATGTAAAATGGCAAACAACCAATAGAAATTTTTCGGACATGAACGCAAGGCTATTGCTCAAAGCTTACAGCAAACAACAAAATAAATCATGTCAGAAAACGAAATGCGGATTCCGCAATCAAAACTGTAGGAGTGAAAAAGACTGCGCTAAGGATTAGACTTCATATGTGTGTAGGTATACCGCCCGTATTTCATGATCTACTCTCGTTCGCTGCCATTGGGAAGAACGGGTCAGTCAAATTTAACGACAGGTCACTCAAACAGCCAAAATAGGGTTGAAGAGGGCTAGAACCATATAATTCCAACCACTAATCAATCCTCTATTGGCATTGTGAGTACATAGGACTAAAAATGATTCGATAACTACAGACAACTAATGCAACCTATATAAAGCAATCCCAATTAGTTTTGAATGAGCAAACTCACCTCAATCCGTCAGTAAAACAATATCAGCCTAGCAAATATGGCAGTCTATCGATCGACAGCCCGATAGCTTGGCAAAATGCCACAGATGGGCGGAGCGAACCGTCACATCGCCTTCGCCGCATCAATCGCGCGCACGCGCGAGTGGAATCGCCGTGTGCGACGGCGCGGCGGCGGCCCCAGGAGGACAAACGCCCGTCTCCCTGGGCACCAGTCGGTGGCGCCTGGGACTTTGAGAATATATAAAAGAG
>MU870021.1:21502-35092 GCA_036418205.1 Ostertagia ostertagi | reverse complement strand
AGTCCACTGCGAAAGTATCCAGATTTGACTGCGCACGCACACATATAGTAAGGAGCTCCGTTTGATGACCATCCCAGCAGGAGCAACTGCCCTCTGTCAGCCATTGATGTGTATTTCTTCCGACTATTCAAGCGATACAGGCGCCTTCATGACCATGTGATGCATCATCACCCTGGTTTCGCCCCTAGTAGGGACAATATTCTCAAGGTAAGGGCTTCTTATTAACAATGTTGAGTGAACTTCCGCATACTATTTTTTGTGCAGGTTGTCAGCCAGACGTATAGGCAGTTCTGTGCGCCTATTTTTCGTCCTTGCCTAGCGTACGCCTGGAAAAGGCAGGGATAGCCGAGTGGTTAAGAGGTTAGACTCATGTCTGCACCTCCGAAAACCGCGAGTTCGATCCCTGCCGAGGCTCTAAACCATGCCTTGCAAAAATTGCAAAAATGGTTCTAGTACCAGCGTCAGGCCCAGGTTGACAGGCCGGCTGATGAACACCCCAGTCACACCAAACATGTCTAAAGTCGAAAAGAATCAGTGATAAAGCTAGGACGTCACCCGGAAGTGGCGCGCAGAACCCCCGCCCGAGTTCTGTGGTCAGTATGCGAGGGCTACCGAGGAGTGAACGGCCTCGGCCAAAGAAGCTAGTTCGAATAGGGACTCTGAACGTAGGATCGCTAACTGGGAAGTCCCGAGAGGTTGCTGATCTGATGACGCGCAGGAATATCCAAGTCCTATGCCTTCAGGAGACGCGATGGAAAGGTGCTAAGGCCAGGGAAATCGGGGAAGGTGTCAAACTCTACTACAATGGAGAAGACACCAAGCGGAACGGTGTGGCCATAGCGGTAGCGGAGTCGCTCAAGGACTATGTCTCCGCTGTGAACAGGATCAGCGATCGGATCATGGCTGTGAGGATAGACACGAAGGAGGGGTACTGGACAATACTCTCCGTGTACGCCGCAGACAGGATGCCCCGACAGTGAGAAGGACGAGTTCTACCTGAGCCTGGACGAAGCCATAAGAACGATTCCGGAAGGCGATTACCTGACCATAGCAGGTGATCTGAATGGCCACGTCGGCAGTGACAGGAGAGGCCGGGAAAGGGTGCACGGAGGTAGAGGGATAGGAGTGAGGAACGCCGAGGGAGAGAGGGTCCTGGACCTGGCTACGGCCCACGATCTGGCAATCTGCAGCACGTTCTTCGCGAAAAGGGAGACTCAGAAGGTGACCTACAGCAGTGGGGGACGACATACGGAAATCGACCATGTGCTCGTAAGAAGATCATCCCTGAGATCGGTAAAAGACATCAAGGTACTCCCTGGCGAGGAATTGGCTCCGCAGCACAGGCCCCTCCTGGCAGACATTGCCATGGACCTCCCGAAGAAGACAAGGGTTAGAACCGAGCGGAGAATCCGGTGGTGGAAGCTGCACCAAGCGGAGAAAGATGACCTCAAACGAAGGATAATGGAAGTCGGTCTCCCAAATCCTAACGGGCCAATACAGCGGACTTGGAGCAACGCGGCTGAGACCATCCTGCGATGTGCCAAGGAGGTACTGGGCGAGACGCGAGGTGGATTCAGAGGAGACAAGGCAGCGTGGTTCTGGAACGAGGAGGTCCAGCGAGTCGTGAAGCAGAAGAAGGAAGCATACAAGCGCTGGCAGAAGACCCGGAGCCCCGAAGACCTCGCTACCTACAAGAGTTGCAAGAGGCTCGCTAAGGCCGCCGTAGCCAAGGCGAAGAACACGGAGATGGACGCCTTGTACGAGAAGTTGGAAAGCAGAAACGCAGAGAAGTTCGTCTTCAGACTGGCCAAAGCCCGGCATCGGGCTACCCAAGACATTAGGGTGGTGAAGAGCGTGAAGAGCAGTAACGGTGCCATCCTGAGGAAGCCAACTGAAGTCAGGAGGAGGTGGGAGGAGTACTACAAAGCGCTCCTGAACGAGGAGTTCCCCCACAAAGACAGCTCGCAAGCAGAGGCAACGTCTGGCCCCATCGCACTGTGGACAGAGGATGAGGTTAGTCGAGAAGTAGCAAAAATGAAGGTTGGGAAGGCGGTTGGTCCAGATGGGGTGCCAATTGAGGCATGGAAGGCGCTGGGTGACTACGGGATAGGATGGCTCACACGATTCCTCAACAACGTAACTGCGGAAGGAAGGATGCCAGATGCCTGGAGAACAAGCACTATCGTCCCCATCTTCAAGCAGAAGGGTGACGCGATGGACTGCTCCAACTACCGCGGTATCAAGCTGACTGCGCATACCATGAAGCTGTACGAGCGCTGGTCGACTCGAAACTGCGGAGAGTTGTCCGATCTCCCAGGAACAGTTCGGGTTCATGCCCGAAAGGTCTACAACGGATGCCATCTTCATCGCAAGGCAAGTGATGGAGAAGTATCGAGAAAAGCGCCGACCCTGCTACCTAGCCTTCCTCGACCTGGAGAAGGCGTTCGACCGGCTACCACGAGCGGTACTATGGAGAGCGCTTAGGGAACGAACGTGCCAGAACACCTGGTCTCGCTGGTGAAGGATATGTACGATGGGGCGAAGGCAGCTATACGCACCCCACACGGCCTAACGAAGGAAGTGGACATCACGGTTGGGGTGCACCAAGGGTCAGCTCTGAGCCCGTTCCTCTTCCTCCTAACACTAGATGTCCTGGTGAAGGGGCTCATGGAAGGACCACTAAAGACCATCCTCTACGCTGACGACATCGCCCTGATAGCGGATAGCAGAGAGGAACTACAGGCCAAGGTGCAGAAATGGCAGAAGGTCCTGGCAGAAGGCGGGCTACGGCTGAATGTCAAGAAGACCAAGTTCCTGAGCTCTGAAGAGGGTGCAGAGCCGATCGTGGACGGCCATGGTGAAAGCATCGAAAGAGTGGAGGACTTCCGATACCTTGGGAGTGATCTGGCGGCCGACGGCAGTGTGGACCAGGCAGTAAATGGGGAGGATCAACGCGGCATGGATGAAATGGAGGGAGTCCACTGGAATCCTCTGCGACCGAAGGTGCTCCAGAGCGCTCAAAGGGAAGGTGTACCGAACAGTGGTAAGGCCTGCGATGCTCTACGGCAGCGAGTGCTGGCCCCTGAACAAGAATCACGAAAGGCAGCTTCACTCCGCTGAGATGAGGATGCTGAGATGGGCCTGCGGCTGGACGCGACTGGACAGGGTCAGGAACGAGGATGTCAGAGCGGTCATGCAGACTGCCCCTGTCCAGCTGAAGGTGAGGGAGCAACGACTGCGGTGGTATGGACATGTGCTGAGAAGACCGCAAGGCCACCCGATAAGGAATGCGATGGACTTCGAAGTGCAAGGCAAGCGACCGCGAGGAGCCCCAAAGAAGAGGTGGAAGGACGTGATCAAGAAGGACCTAAGTGAAATCACGGCCACTGCAAGATGCCCTGGACAGAGCGAAGTGGCGACGACTGACAAAGACAGCGGACCCTGCGACTGCGCGGGACTAACGCTAGGGAGAAGAAGAAGAAGAAGCCTAGCGTACGCCTGGGTGGCTGCAGGATACGTCGACGACCATCCAGGAGCTTTTTCGACGCCGGCTGATTACGGTTTCAACGGAGGTGAAATTGTCGGCGGTTGCCAAGGGATCGGAGCTGCTCTTCCTTGGCATTCGTCAAGTGCAGCTGGTGCGGCAAACAGCTATGTTTCACTTGCTTTATAGAGTTGTACCACACGTGTTAATAATCTGTTTGCAATAAATGGAAAATTTTACACATCGAGCAAATCCTAAATGATCCGTGGTCTGCTCTGCGAGGGTTGTCCACGCTGATCACAAATACGAATAGTTGCTGGTGTCATTTATTCTCATTCTAGAGATACAATTTTCTAGCCAGTTTTCAGTGAAAACCTAGCGCACGGGGTCATTGCTGCTCCTGGTCACGACAATGACCAGTCAGACACTCATTTTGGCACTGGTGCAGTTTGGAGCCAAGATGGAGGTGCCAGCATAAAATGCAAAAATTTCGCGCGCGGAGGATCCGAACCACCAACCCAGTCCACTCGTGCCAACACCAGTCCACAACACTATCCGCTAAGCCATCCGTCGCTGCCGACATCCAAGCTGCAGATAGCTGTTATGAATCTTCCGCACACTCCTCAACATGTAGCATGACAAGGATCCATTTTTGGCTAAACCTCACGTTATTTTCGATGCACAGTTCACTACGACCTTTTACTATGCCTATAGTTGACGCCATGAATGAAACACACCACTTTTAACAAGTAAAAACTGCAGTTTCCAACAAAATGATTTTCACTCCTTTTTTGGCATTCAGAAGGCCATTTAGCGGAAATGGACCATAGATCTGTGTTCACTGCACCTGCCCCTATTTCATGCAAAAAACCGTTTTCAAAAAGCGCTCCACGCCCTGAACGACCTCCCCTCGTCAGTCTCATTTTACGTGGTGCTGCTGTGGAAATGAGCGGTGGTTAGAGGGGGGAGGGGGGATAAAATCAGTTGCTCCAAGGCCATGCCTAAGATCAAGGAGCGACGGACTATTCAATCGTCGGCTAATGAGGTCACGCCGCTCACGCGGCGAGAATCGTCGCGTGCGGCAGTTGCTGCGGCGATTTCTGTGTGGACCTTTTCTTATCCATCCATGCCCATAAGTTGGCTAGGTGACTGATAACACCAGAGTGCTGGACATCAGTAAGCCAGCAAGCGTCACTGTAAGATCCCTGCAGTGATTTAAGCCTCGCAGTACAAACTTTGTACCGTGTAAAGGTTGTCCTTTTGGATTTAATTTGACTTCTTTATTAATCAGTTTCCTGAATTTCTATCAGAGAGTGATAATCTGGTTCAATCGGAAAGAATATTGCGTATCAAGACACAGAGTAGCGGCGAGGAAGGCTCTAACATAAGCATGATATGATAAGTATGTAATAACGGCGAGCGAAAACGAAACTGCATTTTAAAAGGTTAGGTGGTTCTTATTCCATGTTTCATGAAGGGAAACATGATCTAATCTTACATTCCCCAATGCTTGGATGCTGAGTTCTTTGCAAATTCGCCGCG
Source organism: Ostertagia ostertagi (assembly GCA_036418205.1). Lineage (NCBI taxonomy): Eukaryota > Metazoa > Nematoda > Chromadorea > Rhabditida > Trichostrongylidae > Ostertagia > Ostertagia ostertagi. The sequence goes on along the minus strand of MU870021.1, from coordinate 30,066 downwards.
ATATTGCTGGCTGCGGCGGCCTGGCGCGGCGACCTACTTACTGCCACGATTGAATCGTCACGCACCCAAGATCAAGCAACACACAGCTGGCTGATTTTTTCATGACTAGTTAATGGTTTTTTGGGGAAAGGGGCGTATTTAGAAATTTGATGTCTCGCTTGACCACGATTGGAACTCTTTTCGAGGTTGGAAGCACCAACGCGGTAAAGCAGTCCTCAACGTCTCGTAACTTCGTTCTCCAAATAGGCGCCTGACTCACATTGCAATGATAACTCATCACCTTTTGGGGAGATTGGCGATACCAAATCCCTCGTAGAGCCGTGATATTACTCCATTAAGCTATCCCTTGCAGTGCCTTGAAGCAGTAGCGACAAGAGATAAAAGTCATGGATACAACCACCACAAGAACGATCTAGCCAATTCATATACTTCTGGCTTCTCTCATTGTAAGAGGAGACCACTCGGAAGTTTCTTGGGAAATGAATGCATCTCAATGGGTATGATAATGATTACATTTTTTAATGGTTAGTTTTCAAGAACGATAAAACTTTAAGAAAACAAAAAGTCGAAATTCGGTCAGAAATTAAGGGGCAACCATGTAATCTCGTGGAATCAGACCTACATGTATTAGGAATGGGCAAAATTTCCCATCCAAAATTGCCATTTGTGCAACTCTGACGATATTCGAACCTACATAACCGAAACTATAAAGGGTGGCACTGCCGGTCGCCAGCCTGCGAGTACTGTCTTCTCAGCATCCGTGCGCAAACTAGGGCTTCAGGAGCTGCCCGTATAACTCACAGTAAGAAAAAAGTGCCAGCGTGTTAGGTTGTTCCTACTCCTTAGCCCCATGGCGAATGTTCATTAAAGCTGAACGGCATAATTTTTTTTTTCAGGAGAGAGTTCCATGTATTAGGCTGGCAAAAAAGTTCTTCGACAGAAAAACTACTTTTTTTATAAAACTACAAAATTTGTCAAACACTTCACTTATCAACGATATATTCTCCACAAATATCAATTACCTTCTCCCATCTTTTGGGTAAGTCACTGATGCCTTTTGCCCAGAAGTCAGGAGACTGTGACTCAAAAAAGTCATTCACTGCCATTTTCAGATCATCATAAGTTTTGAACTCTCTTCCTCGCAGGTGGTGCTTAAGTGGCCGGAACAAGTGGTAATCGGAGGGCGCAAGGTCCGGGGAGTACGGCGGGTGAGCAATCGGGTGCCAGCCAAGTTCAGCAATTTTTCTACGAGTCTCCGACGCTACGTGTGGACGCGCGTTGTCGTGCTGCAGGTACACTGTCGATCGTCTTGGGCGTTTTTCACGAAGAGCATCGGCCAGATGCTGGAGCTGATCGATGTAGACAGCAGCTGTGACAGTCTTGCCTGCGTGCAGTAGCTCGTAGTAGACCGGTCCTTTCATATCCCACCATACTGAGAGAAGATGTTTGCGCTGGCGAGTGTTCGGCTTTGCCTGAGTTGGTGGCTCAGCGCCGCGAGGGAGCCAAACGGCAGTCCGTTTGTTGTGATCGTACATTATCCAACTTTCGTCACCAGTTACCAGATCCGCAAGAAAGTCCCTACGATTCGGCTGAAAAAGCAGTGATTCACAGATGTTGACACGCACCTGCTTCTGGGCGTCGGTCAGTCGGTGGGGGATCCATCTTGACAGCACTTTTCGATAACCGTGCCTTTGAAGGAAGTTCTCGATGGTGGCATGGGAGCATCCAAGTGTCACGGCTAACTCACGCGTAGTGGCTTCCGGGTTCGCTGTGACAGCTCGTAGCAGTTCATCATCATCAATGGTTCGTGGTCGTCCACTGCGCTCGTCATCTTCAAGGCAGGTATCTCCTGCAGCGAAGCGCTTGTACCAGTTGCTAACCGTTGAGCGGTGAACAGTGCCTTCACCAAATGTGGTGTTGATTATGTCAGCCGCTGCACTCGCTGCTTTCCTTTGGCGCCACTCGTAGAAGATAATGGTGCGGAGTTGATACTGAGAAATCATGCTGCTAAAGTACCGGAAGTTCCTGCGCAATTCCTTATATACCCTTGTAATGATTGCTTTGAAGATGCTCTTACATGTTATCACCCGGACTAACGCGTACCCATTGTTCAAGCAAGGTTGTCACATTTTAAAATTTTTGTCGAAGGACTTTCTTGCCAACCTTAGTAGAATCGGAGAACTCAACGAATTCAAGTGTTATCCTGTAATTTTTCGGCGCTTGCTTCGCCAAAACTATGCATTCACGTGAAAAAAGAACATTATGTTGTGTTACCTTCCCTTATTTGTCTACCTGAAAGAAAGAAATTTGTTTTTTCTTCCTTATGCACGACTAGAGTACTGTTACAGTGCCACAAAGAGGTGGAAACCAACGCACTATCGCGAGGTGGCTTAAAAACATTTGGTGACCTCTTTTGATACATTTTCAGGGGTGTTGCAATGTTTTTGAATATCCCTTAGCACAATGCCATTTGAAGAATTCATTGAGATGATCACATTCAAAGCAATTGTTAACAAAATTCGCTAGTTTCTTTTTTTACGTTGGCGTATTTTCAGCTGACGGCGTTGACAACGTTTTCGTACTTCTGTAGGCATAGTGGGGGGAGGACGTTTGCTGACGCTGGCGTCTCCATCATGGTCACCTTCTTGGCGGACCTCATCTCGTTTGCGGTTGGCTTCTCTACACCATTTCCGAGTGTTCGGGTTAGGCGCTTCCTAGGATCTCAGCCAATGCTGTTTTGATAGCAGGGACTACATCCCTGCCAGAAAGACCGGAAAAGGTTCGTCTCCCGCATTATTTTCTACAATTCTGAATGGAAGTGGTTTTCAGAAGGATCAAGGAGTGCATATGAAGCTCGAAGTTTTGAGAAGAATCTTTAGCAGTCCTTATTCGCCGTCTGGTTAGGCGGGTCTACGGATTTGACGTGGCGGTGGCCGGACTTCATAGAAGACTCGAGGATAGGCTGTTTCCAACGTAATCCGATAGAACTCTGCAAAATATACTGGAAATATTGGAGAACTGCTGTTTCACGCCGCAGTTCGCTTCCCGAAAGTTATCACAAGAATGCTGAGTTGTGGGCAAAACTTTCGCCCCAGCCGGGATTCGTACCCGGATCTCTTGCTTTCCGGGACAATTGTGCTGCTAGTTACACGGAAGAGTCCCGGCTAGGGCGAACGTTTTTCCTACAACTCAGCATTCTTGTGATACTAGAAATACTTGTTCGAAAATAATTGTTCACACGACTTTTATGAAGTGGCCGGCCGCCACGTCGAATCCGTAGACTCGCCTAATCAGACGGCGAGATATGGGCTGTACTTCCGCACCACCTATTCAGACATGATTTTGGCCTTTCCACCCGTGTGCTCACCATCATTGTTTTGCTCATCTAACTGGGAAGTCCAAAACTTCAAGTCATTATCCAGTTTTAAAACAATTGTAGAGAGTAGCGACGTGGGGATGCAAAGAAGCTAACACCGCACTCGAACCGAACTTTGCTGCCAGACAATTGGATCGGGAGGAACACTCCTTCTGGCTGGTGGCACATGCAGCTCAAGTATTACTCCAGTATATTGAAGGAAACATCACTCATCACAGTAAAAATGAATAAGAATCGGAATTTTCAGAGAGCTACCACCCTCGCCATAAGTAGTACCTTTATTATCAAGCTGAATCGACAGTATTGAATTGCCTGGAAACACAACCTTGTACTTGCTTGAATTGAAATCCATTTTCGAAACTCTCGAAACGATGATCACCTAATAAGATTTTTGGTTTTCCTTGGAAGTTGACTTTCGACTACCGTACCACCATAGTCGTGCCAATTGAATGGTAGTGGTGCACATCCAACATGGTAGTTTATGGCTCTGTTTCCAGAAGTTTACAATGGATTAATTGCCTTCTTTGGAATTGCAGTGGTACATAATACATAAAAATCTCATGACGTTCACGTGGTGTGCAGCCCAAACCTGGCCGAAAGAAGTTCGAATGGCAATTATATCTTGTATGGCATTATCCCTTTGCCGCGATATGGTTCATCTCGACTTGTATTGAGTTGCGTATGGACGGTATATGACGTTGTTTCGGTAAACGCTTTACAATAGGTTCCGTGTATAAATCAATATTACTTCAGCAAGTGAATAAATAAACAAATAAAATAAATAAATAGGGAATATTAGGTACGTATATGCCTCCATTATATTATAAAGACTGCTAATTTGGGGCGTCAGTTTGTATGCACGTCGTATGTCCGTTTGTGTCGTCTGCAGAATGTAGTAAGCGATAAGGCAGCTATTGGAACAAAACAATCGCTAATCCAACGACAGATCGTAACACCCCCAACGGCTATATAAACACCTAGTGAGCAAATATTAGGTTGGCAAGATTGAAATGTCGTTTTCGATCATCAATTATTTTCATTATAAAAACAATAATGAAGCACATCAACCTGAACCATCTCCTTCACCTGTGTCACAGGCTCATCGCATTTCGTTACGCAAAGCATGGATGCCTACCGCGTAGAACTCTTTCTGGTTCGACTCGAAGAATTTGGGCACTCAAATTTTGACGTTGTCGCGGTTATCGAATTGGTTTGCTACTAAAGAGTGTTGCGTGCTGACCTGGCGTCATGATGATTTGGACGAATCCCAAAACCGGGAGCCTAATATGGCCGGCTGGAGTGAGAGCCCGCCCATTTTCCTCGACTTCTTGTGCAGAACGATTTTCACGCAATGTGGTCTCCGCGTGGTGCAATAGTTTTACATTGTGCGAGAATTCACTAGGCGTTGACGACTCAGGCTCCGTGTCCCGCGGCGGCTGTGTGCGCAGGCCTTCAAGCTGTAACTGCCCCACCCACAATCAGGCTCTCTATAGTAGGCCAGTCTTACACTGTATCACCACACCGTAGCACGACTTTTTCTCAGTGTGGTTGTCCGGTTTCAGAGAGGCCCTCAGCTGCCCATCAGCCGCCAACCACGGTCATCTTCCGCGTTGTTATTTGGAAACATCTCTTTGTAAAATGCGGTCAACATGAAGTCAAGAACCTTTTTCCTCTTGAAGTTATGGAGCGAAGTTCCAGTATTGGCAACCAGTACTGCTTGCTCGCGTCGCTCAGAATAGCCAAACCCATTTTCTATCCTGAAAGGCCTTAACAGTCGCACGTAGGAACTTTTAAATTTTTCTGTTGACACAACTGAATCTCCATGCAAGTTTTGTGCGGTTTGTCGAGGACTCAATTCGTTGGCTTTCTTTATTTCTCCGTCATCTAGAGCTAGAGGTCAAAATCCACGATCTTCGTCCTCAGTCCTTTACCTCAGTCTTGGAAGAGCTGAAACCATAGCTGAAAGTGCATCAGAGACTAAGTGTTACTGCTCAATGTTTTGCACACAATGAGTGAGATTCGTTGGCCGTTTTTCTTGCTTGAATATATACGCTCAGACGATGATTTCTGATCAGTCATCTTCGAGCAAAAGTTTTGGCTCGAAGAACATCCGCTCAGTGGCGCCTAAGATTTCGCAATATGCGCGCTGAATCGCTCTTTCGAATGAATGGTCTCCCATCCTAAGAGATTGTGTTTAAGCTGAGAAACAAAGGCACAAACGAAACGATATTTCAATCTTGTCAGCCTAAAGTTATCCACTCCATTGGTACTGCTTCGTCACGAATATGTACTACATTTGTTCTGAAAACCTCACCACAGCACCCACGAGCACCTCATACAGCTGTAGAAGTTCTTTTTGAGAGAACAGCATGTATTCATATTTATTGACACTATTATGATAGTAAGTATGAAGGAATGATAGGAAACTACGAAAAAATTATGTCAAACCCAAATATCGCCTCTAAAAGTATTCAACCTTGATTCAAACCAGCATGGCCAACATACATATGTGACAGGGAGCTACATAATCTGAGACTTCTGCAACTATTACTGGACCAAATTGCTCAGTCACGGCAGTAGCACAACAAAAATCCTAATATAGTACAAGAATATATAATGTTAGCAGCTCGTTTGAAAAAGTGTATATCAAGGATTTCCTTTGAGTGCAGCCTGGATATAGTCGCCATTGAATAAAATCAGCGTCGTTATTGAATCCCATAGTATGTATTCAATGAACTTATGTAGTTTCAGAAGCATTTTCAGAGCTTTGCCAATGAGCTAAGAAGAACACTGATCGGGGTTAAACCTGAACACAAAATATAAACTCATAAGAAATTGGCTGAAGTCCCATATGGTGAGTTTATGAAGAACTCAAACTGTTCAGATTCTGAACTCTCAAAAAATGAACGGGAGACAAGAAACATTCGTTCCTTCCCTTTCTGCTCGAAAAGTGTAGGATGAAAAGTGGGATCGATTGCCTTCTCCTTGGATGCCGACAGGGGTGGAGGTGGGAATAATAATGACGTTGATAATGTTTTCATTAATAACGCTTCATGATCTTAGTCTTGAAAGTCGACCTGCGGGCTCGAACTAATGTGTGGGCTTCATCTACATGAAGTGCGAATGTCGACCTTGTGTTAGCAAAAACCACTAGTAACCAATTTAGAGGTGGTCAGTGAAGCAGGGACAAAAATAAAACCAAGGAAATTAACATGGCACCCGATAGGGGGACCCACTTTTAACTGTTTATTTGCGCTTTGGGCTCTCATCGGCACTGAGCTCATCAACGCTAGCGCTCTCTCGTCTAGGCGGCTAGAGTCAGACGACGAGGAGGTGGGCGGGCAGCGGCTATAGCGGCGCGGGTGGGCCATACTAGATCGCCGGAAGCATATGCTTCGCTGCAAATTGCACGTCGGTCCGCACCTTTAACGGGTCCACCTGACTTTTTACCAAGTAAGTTTCCCCTTCTTCGACCTCCGACTCTATCGTGGATCCCTCTAATGTCACCTTTGGTGGTGGAATCCTCCGATCTGGGAAATAATTAGTATTCTCTATAAAAAAGCGAAAAGGAGAGCTTTTTGATTAACCTGGAAAATACAGCAACGTCGATACAGTCTTCATCCACGTGCTGGACAGCCCAGACCATTGCAGGTGAGAAATACGCCGTTGTCCCTCTGTCCCACAAACGAATTTCCGAACGGATCCACATTATAGCCGGTTCCAAATATCCACTGTGATGCGACGAAAGTAATTGTGATAGCAAAGAAAAGGAACAGTTGGAGAAAAGTCATTTCATAAGTTGGAGACACCGCAGCAAAGCGACTTTTATAGACAGCGACGAGGTCGGAAGGGGTTGTAAATGGGGCACCAAAGTACCGTTTCGTGATTCCCAAGGACATGTTCAAAGACCGTAGCATCACAAGCAACTTCTTCACTAGTTTGGAAAAACTATTTGGCAATTTCTCCTACCACATGCTGTTTCGCACAGAAAATGTCTTTTGGTAAAAACTTCCATAAATGGAAACACGCTCGACAATTCAAGAAAGGCGGCGCTTGAGTGGCCGAGATTTAAACCATCTTCATTCCTTTCTGCCAACGGTTTCGATTCAAATGCTGATCAATGAGCCTTGCAGGAACCCTAAATGCCTACACGCCTCAAGTGTGAATTAAGATGTCTTCATATTTCGAACCACTTTCTCGCCACATCCAGGAAGCATTAAAGGATCTTCCTCCATATTTGAAACGGAATTCAAAATTTAAACGAATTATCTCCACTGGAACCTGAAGAGCACTTCCAAGTCTATCAAGAAACTTCACATTATTCTTCGACATGGACAACGTCAGAAGAAACTCCCACTGAAACATAGTGCACCGTTGAGGCTCAACGAGGTTCCGTGACGGCTCCCTACGACGTTGTCTGAAACGATGGTTAGAAGGGATCCTGTACTCAGAGCCATTGTTTCATGAAAACTGAGCTGGAGCGTAGGCAGATGACGTTATATTTTGAAATGCGGTAAGAAAGGGGAGGAAGGACCTGCTTTTTTTTCTATAGAGGGATGGAGCTAGAGAACATTTTGCCTCCTCCTTGTAGAATGAGTTCCAACCAAAAGCTGAAGCTCAATTGATTTGGTAAAACATGGGAAGGTACGATTTGAACTGCAACTGCTAAAGAACGTCTCGCGAGAGCGAATCCCGCATCGAATATTTCAATCACAAGGCACAGGATTGACCATCCGGTAGAAATTGACCGATATGCTGTTTGGAGAAAAAGCTGCACCTTTTCCCTCACTCTGAGCCCTATACCGGAACAAATATGCAAATGTAATATACCAAAATGTATGGGAGATTGGTAGGTTTTGCAAGCTACTGAAATCAAAAAATACTCAACTAAATCCTCGAAATCATAGGCCAAAATCGATTGCGGACCATTTATGGTTAACACAAACAATTTCTCACATGCAAATGTACCGCCGAAGCCCTACTGGAGATTGAAGCCGCCAGGCTGTGGAATATTTAGCCAGGTGATACTGTGTTAGGGCATGGCAGCGTTCCAAATATTTATTACGTGTGCGTAGTTTGAAGCGCGCAGTGAAAGTGCAATGTAATTTTGTTTCCCTCCCCATCCACTTCACGTCAAAAAAATCACCGCTTTCGGGCTTGCACCTACGTGGGGGAGGGGAGAGTGTGT
>MU870020.1:35214-51397 GCA_036418205.1 Ostertagia ostertagi | reverse complement strand
CTTCGTCATGAATTTTCCTCGTTAATTAATCTAAATTTGTTATTTCTTATAACTTTTTGTAATTTCAATACTGATTAGAAAAGAGCTCTTCACAAAACTTCCAAATCTGCTTTCAGATTGAAAATTCGTCATATTTGAAGAAAGTTATAATCATTTGAATATTTGTTCAATAGTAATAAGCTGCTCCACGGTCAACGCCAAAGATCAGTCAACACACAGCTGGCTAAGGCGGTTACAAGGCTTCTTTCAACTGAAGGGGGACGTGTAAATTGAGAACCATATCTGTGTAGTACTAGAATTTGGTAAGTCTTGTGAAGGAAATAAATAAAGTTGTCATAGTATGCCATTTTTAGTGACTAGTTTGTCGTTTTTTGCTCCGTTTCTCGTTTGCTCGTTTGGTAGGACTCATCAATAATGATCATTCTTTGACTTTTTCACTTTTGTACTTCTTAAACGAATTTTTTGGTGGACGGGGTAGCAGGGCTTTTTTATGAACAGTTTTGGGGGAGAATTAAACAACCTTTTCATAGTTCGGCTTTTGAAGAGGGTCGTTTCATGGACTTCGGCCTCTGGGGAGGGAGGGGGTCGTATTTCCAAATTTTCCTCGACGCCTCGCTTGACCCTGCGGAAGGGGTCGGGCAGGTTCGATGCAGTAGGATTTATCAGTGTTGCAAACATCAAAGATGCGATCGATGCTTTGCAAGCTTGGCCGAAGGATTTCCAATAACAATGTTATTCCACTCACATAAAATTTTCGTGCTTCGAAGAGATCCGTATAGTAATTCTTTGGTAACTCAGTGATTTATTACGTCAAGGTCTAAGAATCTGAAAGTCACACTTTTCCTATGAAGGGATGTGAAGTGCACGGCGCGCACAGTGTAGGCCCAGTCATTGCGCGCTCTTTGAAGAAAAACCTCGATTCAGGAGAAATGAAGAGGCTTCTGAAAGGGCCCGTGCTAAATTACAGGGGGATTAACCATTCAACAAGAAAAGCAGTCTTCAGCGTCGAATTCATAAGCATATAATCGTTAAGTTGAGACTCGCTGAACAATTTTAGCCTTTTGGGAAAGAGAAAAGCACATGGATTCCAAAAGTGCTCTCATTTGGTACAATAATCGCCCCCTGAAAAAACGCTTAGTCCGTTGATCAAAGAACAAGTCCAGCCTGCATGGCAAAAAAGCACCTTTTGGCGATCCGGTACTTGGGCAAAAATTCCCGACGTGGCCATTTTTCAAATGCTGCGTATTGAAAAGTTCTGAAAATCGTTGAGTAGAGCAAGTCTTCTGAATTATGAGTCAATTAACGAATTTAATTCGACGGGTTTTTTGCATGGAAGCTTTTGCCGAGAGAGTAGACAATTTTTCATAACTTCCCTTGTGAGGCACTCAGGTCAAGCGGCTTGGCCACTGGGAGGGGGGGCGGGGCCGGGCGGGCGGGGGAAAGGGGGAGGGATTCTGTTTCAAAATTCTACCTCGACGTCCTCGTTGACCCTGAGATCTCACACTGCTAAATCCAAAGATAAACCTCTCTCCGTAACAAACTTTTTTCACCAAATGTAGTAATGAAGCAGCTGCGCCTTACATGCTATTTCACTGCCCCTAACGCCGGACTTGTAAAGATGAAACAAAAAAAAACAATCTTTATTACATAGATCAGAGAGTAGTGCCGACATTGGAAAGTATCAATGTCATTCTTCTGCGAAAGTAGCCCCCGCCCGCGTCACACAGTGGATAACCAGCTACTCGCCTTGGGCTAGCGCAGAACAAACGATCGGGCTTATCAGGAGCACAGCGACGGAGGAATCGCGGCGGGGGACGTGGAGCAGGAAGAGATGGTTCGCGCGATCATTATCTATCAATTGATGACGAGTAACCAAAGAGAATGGTAACAAAGAATATGCTGACCGTAAAACGACATTTAATCAAGAGCCTACGAATGAAATCTGATATAGGATCGTAAGTTTTCAATACAAGGGGCCAGAAAAAAGGACCTTCTGCGAGTCGCGAACATTTGCAATTTTTTCTTCGCAGAGATTGCCGCAGTTGACGAAATTTCCTCAGCACAATATTCCCTAAATGTCTCTCTAGAAGTACACGCAGGCCCTCCTTAAATACCGTTACCGTCTTCAGAATATTACGGCATCTGTCACCGTCGTCGTCGTTACAGGGAGCCTCACAGTAACTGAAGCTGACACCAGCCTGAAGCTCTTACATAATTTCTTGGATCGATTCAACGTGGGATAGTTTCCTAGGGACATTAGCTCTAACTATGCAAACCCCCTCGGAACCCGCCCTTCGGAACCCGTCGTAACGGTACACGATCAGTCGAGAACCCCACTGAGCTCGACCAGAGCACCATGTTTCCGGGGCAAATTTTCCTGATGCCGTCCACGTAGATGGCCACTATGAAGATTTTCTTATGAAATGAAATGCGCTCTTCAATTCTAAGTTGGGAGCACACGCTTTGAGCTGAGCAAAGTGTGATTAAATCCATTTGAGTCTGGAGACAAAATGTCTTTTTTTATTGCCTCCGTTGTAGAGCCTGGATATGTGATTATTGAGGACCTAACCATCTTTCTAGAAACAATTTTTCCGAAGAATCTATCTTTTGATATTTAGTATTTCGCAAGCCTTTATGTTAAAAGAACTACCAAAAGAATGTAGACATAGTCACCTACTTGGCTGGGAACATTGAATATCCAATAAGTCGCATTTTGCGACACCAACCATGCTCAGCCCCAAATGCGACCCCACATCCCAAAATCGCTAATACTACCCCGTCATTCATAGTGCGGAACACGGTTGATCTTGTTCCCTTGTTAGCCACTGCATCGACGTTCTCTTTACTGTTAAGGAGATGAAATATTATTAGTGCCTATTTCAGTTCCCTTAACACCGAGATGAGCTTTCCAACCAGTACGGCGGAAGGGTTAATATTCGTTTTCGTATTCATACTATCGTTTCGTTTTGGATTTTAGCGTTTTCGTGTGGTTTCTAAATTTTATAATGGAGCTACCTCTAACTTAGAATAAAATTTCTGAAGGTATTCCAAAAATGTCACTTTCATTGCCTTCCGCTCCCGATTTCCGAGCAGGGAGCTGTGGCTTCGTTTTTCTTCCCATTTCTGAAACTTCGGGTATTTCAGCAGGGGTTTCCTTGTAGAAAATACTGTTTCAACATTCACCTAGATTGCACTTTATAACAGCTGAACAAGGCGAAGAAAGGGAGAAAACACCAACTATCGGAAAACAAAATTCTCATTGGCACTCGAAAGGTCCCGAAGGAGTGGTGCTACAAAACCTGTACTGCTTATGCACAGCTGCTTTGGTTGTTATGGTTCACAAAGAGTGACGAGATGTTCAGCGTGTTCCAAACCTCAGTCACATAACTTGTTTTGGGGTACAGCGGACCGGTCTGCACCCAACTGTCGGTATTACCCAACCGCGTGACATGAATCTGTACTGAGCAATCCAAAGCACTAGTGTCTACTGTTGTTCGCCATAATCCTTTGAGTACCCTTAGAAGGATGTCAATTATAGTGCGGTGAAAACTCTTGCCTGTGGAATGAATGTGACCGTAACCAATCAGGAAGAAACATTCCCGCAAAAAATTGTTTTAGCAATTTTTCACCATCAAGTCTTCGTCTGTCATTGCTTTCTGTAGATCTCTCTTCATTCCTGGGCTGTCTGACTGAGGTCATAACATATTCGCGTATCTGACTAATGTTTTCCTATATCTTTGGCTGAGTTCGCTGCGGGATCCTGCCAATTATGCCTTCGGTGAAGGTCATCGCTATCCATGGGTGCAGAGGATTTGTTAGAGATTGATTTCTGTTGTTCAGCTAAGGGATAAACGATGCTGCTCCGCAGCCCCCCCCCCCCAAATGCCAATGCACTTTACATCATCTAGGACGGCGTGATATTAAAATGACTTGTAAAAGACAAGCAAATTGAGAGCGTATTTTGTAGAGGATGGGATAACGACGAACTGAGGTGTATCATCGTAAGTGCGCATTTTCTACCGCATCCGATGGACAGTGGAGAAGGGAGCTCGACCATCTTTCTCGTCCATTTGCAATTGAACTACTTACGCATATTTAGGTAAATATGTACGATGTCTTAATTAATTCTGTCTCCTATTCGGCGAATTAAATGCCATTTGGCAGAAGAGGATGAAAAAACAAGGAATCTATGTAAGTTGTTAAGTACTACTGACACTATTTCGAAATGGAACATTGAAGGGAAAATTTACGGCTCAAAGCTCGGATCGAAATAACCATTGATTTGTAATTATTTTTAGTGTTATTATTACTCACAATCGCCATGGTAGCGGAATAGTAATGTGATCTGTAGTGCCAGCCTTGATTTGCTACATCACTTGGACGTTTTTGTTCCGACCAGGGGCTGCAGATTGGGCAGTTTGGCGTCAGTAAATTGACCCTGATTGAATATTTTTCGAAGAGTTATAAATTTAACATTAAATGAGGAGGAAATTAGATGTCTAGGTACTATGAAGGCACTCCGGTGCTGACCTAGCATTTACCTCGACAGACATTTTCTTATGCTACTACATTAAGAAGAGCACTGCTCGTATCCGTTGCTTTTCTTGGATTGTATGGTTCATTCACCTTTTTTTATCGCCAATTGGAAGTACCGTATCCACACGAACTGTTGCATCACCCCCATGGTGTACGATAGTAAGTAATGCATTGTTACCGCAATTAGATTTTGAATCGCTTTTACCCCCCCCGCCATATTTTTTCTGTTCGTACATCTCTTCGGCGCGCGATTTTTCTAAATGGGCACTCACAATAGTTTGGGATTTAGAGTCTGATGTTGAGAAATGCCTTTATCCAATGCGAATTCCTTATAAGGTTGTAATTGGTTTACGCTGTGGTACGTTAGCAGGCTCTACAAAAGGAGTCTTCGAAGCTGGCTATTTTGTTTTAAAGTTATAGAACCAGCTTCTTTCAAGAAAACGAGAAAGGAACAGTTTTTTTTTGTTGTTGTTGATTTTTGTTGTGTTGTTGTGTTGTTGTTGTTGTTTGGTTTTTCCTTTGTTGTGGGATCAAACAATTGCAATGTTGCTGACCATGATGTATCGTCAGACTTAGATGATCATTTTCGCGCCCTATATCTCGAACTCTATCTGGCTTTCCTGTCCCGTTGAAAAGTTGGTAAATGTGTTGAGTAGCTGATAGGATATTTGGGGCGTGGAACCAGTTGAACTTTAAACTATTTATGTAGGGTAGCCTCTATAACAATAAATCATGTAATCAACGTTTTGTGTAAGAACTGGTCTACGAATGAGGGGGGTTCAGTGGCAGAAATGCTTTCTTGGATGTTTCATTTCATTCGCAGTTACGCAAGGGATGGAATTTGCCAAAGCTAAGGGGGTGTAGCGTCAAAGGAAAAGGATATGGAATAGTGAGATGTCACCGATCACATCACATTTTTTTTCCAAAATAATTTGCTTGAGATCATTCGTGTCATCGTCGTGTGAAGCCGAAATTCTTTAGTGTGCTATGCATGGTTTTTCGTCTCCGTACATACTACTTCGAACTCGTCCCCGTGCCTCCAAAATAGTATTTACCGTTGCACTTGCGTTGAGCTGGGAGCCATTATCTTTGAGCTAGAAGCACGTTATCCACCTTTGAAAAGCAAGAGGAAGTCGAATCTCAATAAGAAAGCCAAATGATATGATGAATTGGATGATAGAGAAAAGGAAATATGCTTGTTATGAAGGGGGGGGACCCACCGAGGCCTTACCACTGCTGACGACCTTGGTGGCAACTTCCAACTCCAAGTGCAAGAATCGGCCTATGATTGATTGGAGGTGAGGGGTTGTCGAAAGTATAGAAAGGCAAAGGAAGTCATACCGACGGCGCTATCTGTCGTACAATCTCGTCTAGCGAGCAAATTAGTGTTCAAAAATTGGTTTCTATTTCACGGATTTGAGGCCGCTTCTCTTATTTTTTCTTCTCCATCCCTGCGCCACTTATCACGCAAAAGTTCATTTTTCCAACAGCGTCCATTTTATCGCGCAAAATATTAGGTCGGTCAAAAAGTATCCGCCGTTTTGACCCCCTAATTTTGAAGCACCACAACTTTGCTGAAACACAATCTTTTTGTTCGAAATAAAAACTGCTATGTCCAGCAGATTGTTCTCAATCAGACCCATGCTAAGAACTTCCTTCCTATAGATCTTTAATTTATTATAGGCTAAAAGCTGTAGGAAGGCGCATTTGACATGCCTCAGTTCTCAACGCGATTTCTCCTCCAAGAACTATGTTGAAAAGCGGGGAATTGGTGGTTCGTGAAAGATGTACCTGGGCTATATAAAGGATAGCAAAAGAACTTCTGAGCCATTTCTGAATGGATTCTACAGAGCGTATTTTGCGGTGGGCGATTTAGCGCTATCGTGGTGAAGGACTGGACCTCATTTTTTTCTTTTGAAGCAGACTATCATCCCCGTAGTTTCTTATGTTTTATGTTCTACTCTTACGACAGGACTCGGCCGTCGTCGAATGAGTCAATTCTCGGACTTTGAAATGAGCTAGGCCATCGAAAATTGAGGAAAATCCTTATTGGAGGCGCTCCAGGTTTTGCAGCGTTCCAAGGCAGCTTGGTTTCGTCCACATATTTGGTAACCCTTTCACTGTTGGCGTGCAGAAGCATAGTCGTACTCCACACTATTACCCATCTTGAAAACTGTTCCCTACTGTTGCAAGGAAGAGTCCAAGCACACACCTCCACGCGCGTCGCAACTGCTAAAGCTGCCAGCACGGGTTACTCCGGTGAATAGATTGACGACATTTTTCCTGCTTTCTCACAGCGTCCACCAGGCTGAGTTCGGTGCCTTTAGAGACCCAACCTCTAATACCACACCTGTAGTTGGGTATCAGTGATAAGTTTCCTTCATTTTACAATCCCAGTACATTGAAGGGCACTCCTTATATAATACCGCAACACTTCCGAGCTTTATTACTCCAGGCCCAAGCCTGCCGAGCTAATCTTGCGCTATGCGTTTCCTAGCAGCATTCCTTCTCAATGCAGTCGCCATATTACGAGCTGGCCCTGGCGTGTCTATTCCAAGTTTGAAGACATGAAGTGGCAACAATCGAAAATCACGATTTTGCTTATCCTAAAAAGGAGGGTAAAACGACAAATGTTCTCGGAATCACCTCGAACCTTCGTATGAATATGAAAGGGCTGATCTTCCTCTATAAGATGACACCCAAGTTGTTTGAATAGTTGCCGAAAATGCAGGGGACTAATCGAGGTGCAAAAACGGCGGTTCTTTTTTGAACGAACCTAATTACCTCTGAACAAAAACAGCTTTATCCAGAAACGATTGTTTGTAAAAAGGTTAGCAAGCTTGGAATTTGTGAGATGCAAGTTTTTAAAAAGTATGGGAACTATTCTCAAAAACTACTATTCCAGAGAAATCTATTATTGTGATCAGAAAAATTCCTGGTTGTTCGGGGTATCAAAACCAAACCAAGCTTATTTTTCGCTCTTTGCTATCTTCATGAAGAAGGTGGGCCAAGGTATCAATTTCTGGTGAAAATGGAGGCAAGGTTTTTCCGTGGACAATCCCTCAACCAGTCATCAGGCAATCTGCGTATAATAATTTATGAGTCACTAGTTGACTGCCCATTTGGAGTACAGACTGAGCCGAATCAATCTCTTGTTCCAGGCAGTCGCATTATCATACTGAAGTTTCGTATGACGGGCTTCAGGATTCATATAAATTGGTTAGTCTTTCATTCGCTAGTTTCTTGTTCTTCGGAGAGCATAGATCTGAAAAGCACAACTGGTTCGAGTGAAAATTGTAAAAGACCGCTGGGGGATGGTGTTGGGGTTTTTTTCAATAGGAGCCGTGTGTTTGACTTCTATCGAGAGTTGTGGAACGTAGCTCATGACCTATTACACCTGCTTGGGTCCTTCGACAGTCCACATCGGGCCAACGCCACTAATAAATCAGTCTGGCACCACATTACAGGTTCAAAGGGAGTGAAATGCTAGTTAGATAACGCTCACTTGTAAAAACAATCAGAAAGCAAATAAGCTGGAGAACTCATGAATAGCTGCATTCATGTTTTGCCGTTGGAGACGCATATCGACAATTAGCTTGAATTATGGCAGTGCACAAAAAGAAGGGGAAATTATTCAGGATTTTTTTCAGATCATCAACAATGATCAAAGAGCATTCGAGCAGGAAATGCGATCTCAGCAGCGATCAAATCAAGGCAGCATAACAAAAATGGAAGGAACAAGGGAAGACAGTAGTGATATGATGCCAAAGTCATTCCTGGGTAAAGAACCAGGAAAAGGTGAGAATTCTTTTGCATGTTACATGAATTGAAACTTACGGCCATCTATGTAGTGCGGGTTACCAGAGGTACACCCCATGATCAAGGTGATATGGTGATTTAGCTCGAAAGCAGAGGTGCTAGTTGAGCTGAGAGTGTAGAAACATGATAAGAAACCATCAAAAATCGAACAAAATAAAAAATATGGGAGCTGGGTCTCTTTTTATCTTCGTTGTAGAGAATTCGGAGATGCAGACAGCGAAGTATGGGATACTGGGCGAGATCGGGAGGGAGAAAAGATTCGAAGTCGAGAGAGCATTGATGCGAGCAATAGCAGACAGTACCTTGAACGCCATTTTCTGAACGGGATCCCTGCTATCAAGCGGGGCCTGCCTGCATTCTTAAGCCTTCTTAAGCAACGTCTAAACACTGCCTGCCGATTGTCTGCGCAACTCGCTGTTAACAAGAAGGGATGGCCTGGTAGCCGTCTTTACAGGCCTTTTCCGGGGCACTCACGGCTGAAGTCTCTCTCTACTGCTGCATCTTTGACCACCTCTGCTACCATTCTCAGTGGGCGACCACTTCATTGTGATTTTGGCTTGAATCATGATGTGTGCCTTAAATTCTTGGAAACATCATGGGTATTATTTTTCAGGTGGATCTGTTGCTGGAGAAAACCATTGGTGCTATCATTGCGTGTCACCGCTCAAGCACATATCGAGTGATATGAGGAAAACGATTCGGCAGTTCTTGCACTTACGGCGAACGTCATATCCTCAAGGTGCTCTATACATGTGGTTAGCTTGAAACTCGGAGATTCACGGCTAATGGAACGAAGGGAAACCCTGATGGCGTACGCCACAGGCAGGCATTGGCCTCCCTGAATCGACTGAAAAAACAACACAATTAACTGATCGAATCGTAATTCTTTGAATTCAGAAGTGGCAACAGATGAGTGCAACAACGCGAAGAACTTCTCCCGCCTGTACAAACAGACCTGCAGGCATCCATATTGCTCTACGATCTCCCTCGTGGATCACAATCAAGGTATTAACTTGTGGAACGTTCAGAGTTGGCGATCATACGTGGATTAGGCGATTAGGCGATCAGGCGATCGCTCAATGGGCGGAGCAACAAATCAATACGTATCCTTCCCTTATCGCCTACTCGCCTACTCGCCTAATCGACTACTCGCCTACTTACTAATCGCCTAATCGATACGTATACTTTCTTTTTGAATCATCGCCTAATCGCCCACGCACGATCGCTTACTATGAACGTTCACACTGGACACTTAACTGCTAATTTTGGGAATACTTGCCCATTCGCCACTGTGATGTCATATGTTTGCCCAGTGGAAAACGCAAATCTTTATGGCGTAAATCTGACGTTAAAAGATAAGCAGTATGGCCGAGTGGGAATGACATGTCAAGCCCAGTATTACAACCCATAACTCACTTAGAAAACCTTTATCATTGGCAAGTGCGGACGTGAAGTCGTCACGCTGAATCATCCTTGAAGGCGGTAGTGTATGTTGATTTTTGTTTTGTATCGTGAAGCGCGTCAGCAAGTGGTATCTCCTTAGCCGCGTGCCGAAATACTCAAATGGATGTGTTCGGCGGAACGAAGCCTATCATTTCTTTCGTCCAGAATCTCCGTGAAGAAATCCCATCATTGGGCTGGCGTTCGTCCTGGTGTTCATTTGGTGTCGCAAGGGGTTCAGTCGGTAACGGCACAGGTCCACCGGTAATAGTGAAGTGTCGATCCATACGAACCTCAATTGCTTGGCATAACGGCAACCTCCTTAACATGACCAAGCAGTTTTGGGGTGTTTCCCGAAAATCTGATCTTAATGCTGAACGTCGCTCCATAACTTGTACATACCGCAAATAATGAGAATCACCCAATCGCAGAAAACGGCAGAAACATCAACTTGTCTGCTAAAAAAAAAAAAAGACCCTTTCACACCCTGGCTGCAAACCAAGCAAAAATCTTCCCCGTCCCGCAAAGGTGAAACTTCGGAACGCTCTCGGAAAATTCCAATTTTCCACTGTAGAATCCACAAATGAGGTTGAACACAAATCTCTTTTTTGCCAATTGTTGTATCATTGAGCTAGCTAATAGCATACAAAAAGGCAGCTTTCTACATCAAGAAAGAACAACCTTATCACTGAAGAAGCAATTCCAAGCAACCCTTCTCTAAAACTTTCACTGTGAAAGATGTTCAAAGAACGTGGCCATTACAAGTTTGACAACGTATTCCGGATTAATAGCACCGCTCAAAATTTGGAATATGCGCAACGGAATAAAATTCAAGGGGTGTCGCCCGGCGGCATCGGGCGACATCTGTTCCCCTGTGGTTCAATGCCTCGTATCGTTTGACGAGTCGTAACTGCGAGTCCCCACCTCCTTTGTGCGGATGTGGGTAACCCAACATCGTCCTCTCGGCAAAAAAAACCCCATGGGAAGCCGATTACGAAGTGTCGACGATTTGAACCTTAACACGTTGACGACATCGCGCGTTTTGGCATTTTTGGCCGCGTGGGACCAGAGCGGTTCTGCGAGCGCCGCCGCCTCACAACAAATCTGTGGATTTTGAGCTTTAAATACGCAATACTTCGATGCGACAAAATGTTTTCACTGATATTCGGTGTGTCAAACTTATTGGAAGGTACACATGTGAAAGTGCGGTCGAATGATGTGTTACAGCATTGAAAAGGCAAGTTTCACTTACTTTTGCTTTAGTGATTTCAAAATTATTTTGGACGTGGTTGTTTCGGTAAAAACACATATCTTGCCACACGAGTAGCTTTGTACTCACTTCTAATATTCTTTTTTATCTACATGTTCGTGTTAATGAAGAGAAAATGAGGAATGAACTGAACGGATATTTTCGTCCGGTCCGAAAAACCTCTGCCAAACTAAAGAATATTTGGTCATTCTATAAGCCGCGTGGTTCTTGGTTATGTTGTGGTATGGCCTAAAAAATGAACACAAAAAACCTGGGAAGAAATGGCGCGTTCAAGAAAAAACTGAATGTAAAGGGTGTGGCAACTATAGTTGCCACAATGTCCATTGCGGCGTGCAAAACGCGGCAAACCTAGTTGCCGCGCTGTCGTCAAGGTGTTAACGGGAAGTATATCCGTCTTCCCCAACACCGCGCCCAGGCCCCGTTCCCTGTGCGATAATCGGGCTCTGGATCCCCTTCCCTCATTTAGAAGGTGCAGGTCTCTATCAGGCCATCCCGAAGTGCGTGCCGCATTCGCTGGATCGTCTAGCGCACAAGTCGGGTCCATCGCCCTAGCGCTCTCTGACCCCTAGTCCCAATACACAATTAGTACACCATATAAACACTCACATTTATCATGGTATTTGTTCCGAACATCCTGACGTCCAAACTCTCACGTCCTTGCCGGCGTCGGATCTGACCATGTCCTCGAGTTGTCCTTGCTGTAATCCTACGATGCGCTCTGCCTCCTCCCTCAGATGTTATTGAGGGCCCTACAGCCGATCACACCATCGGGCCTAAGCGAGGCGAACCTCGATAGGGACGCATGGTGTGAACTTACCGATGCTCCGCCAAGACGACTACCGTGCGCCCGACCGCACGGCAGCATGCGTCCATAAAGTGCTCTGCTGTGCGCATGTGCCGCTTTAGCCTCCTGGCGGTCATAGCCTAAGGACTGCCACTCATGGAGAGGAAGTACGTTTCAACCGGCAGAGGCAACCGCTGATGACGACTGTCCTTGGTTGGGGTTAGGCCATCACGCGGCGCACGCTTCTAGTGCCCGCGTGCTTCTAACGCGAATGGCCGGGACGACCGTCGCGTACCGAGGCACTGACCGCATGCTCGTACTACTTTCTTAGGGCTCAAGTCTCTCGAAGGCAAGAAAAACTGCAGAATGAAAGAGATTGGGCCGCATGGTCTTCACCTCCCTCACCACTCCTTCGAAAGTAATACCAGGTGGCCCTTACAGAGTAATAAATGAGGTATGCAACAAGTAAAGGCGCATTTGATTCACAATAAAGCGTTACAAGAACCAGTAGCTCGACAAATAGCTTTGTTGGATAGTGTGTTTGTTGCAGAATTGTGTTGTGTGTGCTCACAAGGAATGGTCAATTGGTCGGTCCGGCCGTTTGTAATGAGGTGTAGTTTGATGCACGCGTCTTGCGACGCTGAGCTCAAATCCGTTTTTCGGTTTTTGCCGAACGATTTCTGAACGAAGTTGAGGGATTCTTCTCACTGCGGCTATCTCACTGTGGCGACCTCTACACCCCCCCCCCCCCATCCCACTTATCACACATAAGAAGAATCGCGGAGCATTTCGCGGTTCTTTCAAGGTTGCTCATACGAGCCCAGAAAGCGCTATACTGCGTTATTTTGTTATCGTTCTGTTCGTTCGTTCTGTTTTTACGCGAGCCAAGTGGGATAGGGGGATGTAGAGGGCACCACAGTGAGATAGCCACAGTGAGAAGAATCCCTCATAACTTCGCTCGGAGAATCGTTCGGCAAAAACCGAAAACGGATCCTGTAGGCTTCAGCGCACAAGACGTCGTTGTGAGCGGACAGCCGAGGCCCGGGGTTCGCTGGCGACTACACTCATTGCAGAACGGTCCGGAAACGACAAAGATGACCATTCCTATGTGAGTGAAGTGGAAGATTGTAATGGGGCGTCAATTAATGGCTAAGGCAGGGCGGTTGGGCATGTACGGCGTGGAAAGGTCGTAATCTTGAGTTGTGTTTTTATGTTTTTTAGAGTTCAAGTTTTTGAAGGGTGGGAAAGCGGTGTTAGGTCGCGAAGGATTCAGAAATGTGTGAAAAAGGGGAGTCCGTGTTCTGGGATGGTTGATAGGCGTCGTGGTTAGGCTGAGGGGATGGGGGAAGGTTTTGTTTGACGGTTTGTTTTTGAGTATTTTGGCGAAAACATCAAGCTTCTTGAGGACAAGTGAGAGCAGTGCCTGTGTCTCAGAATCAAATCTATGGAAAACAGCCATGATGGTGAGAGTGGTCGTCGGAACGCTGAAAGCGGAAGTTCGTACGAGGGACTCTAGTAAGGCTGATGGAAGGCCTGGTGAAACGGGGTCGTATCAATGGCTTCTGTGGAAGGGGATTGTGAGATTCCCAATGCAAACGGACAATACGGGCGCCAGGGGTACACCCCTGGACCGCAATCCTCGATCAGTTCTTCGGTATTCTACATCGTTTAAAATTCTCACTCTGTCCCCACAAGTTAATTGTTTTCGAGCATATATCTCCTGCTTCTTACTCCACCTGCGTCACCTTAATCATTTGTCTTCATATTCAAATCGAAACCACATCGAGTTTTTCGTCGGTTGAACGTCCGAAAGCGATTTTGCAGGTCATTGAACCAATCTATGCAACAGAAAATTGGTGGCTCTGCAACGCCAGGGATAAGTCCGACCACCTTCATTACTCGAAAATACAATACGTTGGAAGGGCGCTAGTCTGTATTGAAGATTTTTAGAATTAATTTCGATGAGTTACTCTGTCAATGCAAAATGATTCTGATAAGGCCGCTTGATAGCGCAGTACTGTCTAGATGGCCCATATTCGTATAACTTCGTATAATGTATGCTATACGAAGAACCTAATACTGGTATTTTTAACATCATTCTGAGCGGCATATTCTTACATATTGAGCGCGTGTGTTGGAATGGAATACTGTGGTTCCAAGGATCATATTGAATGTACTTGCTCTTCTGAGGCCGTTGAACTGAAACATGCTCGATCAGCTGATATAGTTCTCCTATTTCTTTCATCCGCTTGTTTCCGCATTCTTATTTTTTTATTCTTGTATCTTGCTGTATCATTTCTAGGTGTCTCCTTCGTCATGCGAGGTTGCGCAGAAAACTTTGGTGCCATAGACTCAAACTTCCTTGCCAAGCACGGAGATCGTAGTTGCACTACGTGAGTTCTTGTTTCTCGACATTTCTGTAAATGGATTATGGGTGAGCATGGGATGGCCAGATTAGTGGTTACTGAAGTAATTGAGTGATTCAAAAACTGTTAGCGCAGTCTCGCACTCCTCACTTGGTTGTTGAGACACTATGCATTGTCAACCTTTAACGAAGACCGGGCGAGTACGACCGCTTTCATTCTTCCTCCCGTTGCTTCCAGCGTTTTCTCCTTCTTGCTCCACTCCTTTGAAGTTAATACTTGTTGCCTCAAATGGTTATTATTATTAGGATGGTAAGAAAGTCCTGAGCCGTTTGACACTTTTTTGTGCTTTACTTTTTTATTCCGCGTACAATGGAATCTACTCAACAATATAATCACCATTGTTACTCACTACAGAGTCCCACCTAATGGGCAGGTCAGCGACCTCCTTCTCCCAGAACTGAGCAGACTGAGAGTCAAAGAAATCGCTGACCGCTCTTCCACGTCTTCAACTTTGGTGAATTTTTCTTCGCTAGGAATCCCTTAAGGGGATGAAATAAGTGATAATCAGAGAGGGCAATGTCAAGAGAATGGGAGGGGGGGGGGGGGAACCGCGTGCCAGATCAGCTTTTCCAATTTTTCACAGGTCTCTTTAGCTATGTGGGGTCTCACGTCATCTTGGAGTAGATGGACAGAAGTTTCGTCTTGTCGTTTTTCTTGAACAGCGTCCGTTAGTTTCTGGAGCTGACTTGGCGTAAATGCTGCTCGGTATGTATGTCTTTGCGGGAGCATCTCATAATACAGCATTCCTCAATCCCAGAGGTAGCAAAGAAGACAGTTTTGGGGTGAAGGTCCGATTTTGCTTGTGTCGGCGGGTCTTCTCCTCGAGGGAGCCACACGGCACTGTGCTTGTTAGAATCGTAGAGGACCCAACTCTCATCTCTCGTAATCATGCCTTCCAAAAACTCCTTTCGGTGCGGACAAAGAAGGAGAAACTGACAAATGGGTACCCGCCTGAACCGCGTGCTATCGGTCAAGACATGAGGGATCCATCGAGTCGGCACTTTCCTGTGGCGAGGGCGTGGAGGGGACCGAGGACTGTGGGATGGGTGCACCCGAGTCTTATCACAAGGCTGCGGGTGCTAACCTCCGGATCCTCTTCGACAGCGCCGAGAACGGTGGAGTCTTCCACTGTTTGGGGGCTTCCCAACCTTGTCTTGTCTTCGGATTCAAGCATCACCCTAGAAAGCATCCTAATTATGATGATGAAAGAAGAACGGAAGAATATAGAGAAAGAGGATGCTTAGGAAAATGATTAGAATCAGGTCGAATACCCACTAGAACATACTGGAGCACAAACCAGAGAGGTCTAATAGAAAAAGCCATTTATCGATTGATACTTACCTTAAAAAGCTTCACTGCTCGTTCTGTGGAAAAATGAGTGGCAGCACTCAGAAACTGGAAAGGAAATATGAGGGAAATCCTTCTAGGGCGGACTTTTCTCGAATTAATCAATTTTGCTTCTCGCGCACAAGATACGTTTTTTTCGGCTCTCGACTGCGCTTCTCGTCGAAATAGCGTGCTCAGCTTACAAGAAAGTCATATTCCATTTTCCGTATACTGAGAGAATTCGTACTGGCTGCCCCATCCGAAACCCTACTAATGTCCTTTCCTTCCCTCATAGTTGCTAATTCGTAGTGTACAAAGATGAGTCAGCACTATATAGTAGCTTCCATTTGTTTACTGAACCTCCCCTCGCTATAAAGGCGTATCAGGATGGAGAGCAATGAGGTGCCAGCGTCCTAAAATCCTGTAGTTTAGAAAGTTTAGACACGAGAACATGGTTTTTCAGCGCCATTAGCATAAGCCTACACAAAACCCACCTTGACATGGAGATAGGAAAAAAACCGCCCATCACACAGGCTCGCTCACTCAAAAATGCTCCCGTCCGTTATGTATCAAATATACTGA
>MU870020.1:23340-35114 GCA_036418205.1 Ostertagia ostertagi | reverse complement strand
GACACACCCACCCCAACTTTCGGATATCGACTGTATATGTGCTATATTACGTCCCGCATAATATAGCGCTCGCTGCAACTTGTCCGCTGACTCGTTTGTTCTCTGCCTTCTCGACGCCTGCTGTCGGTTGCCTAGTGCATTCGATGTTTATTATGTCGTACAGTAACGCTAACTTTGACAGATAGCATCGCTCTTGTAGGTGCAGATTAATCCGCTCAAATGGTGGGACCGCCGGTCCCTGACGGTGACTATTTGGTCGTGAGGCCATTTGACTAAAAGTTTCACCTAACCTCTTATAGCACAATAAACATAGAATTTTCCTCAGTGTTATGGTTAATGAAAGGTACCTGCAATCCTATTTTCGACAACATGACTAACAATGAAACATAACATCTTCAGTTTTCAGTCATAGGTGGTTTCGCTAAATCAGTATTACAGTTATGTGACCGTTTTTCGTTAAGGCTTCACGATCATCTTGACATGAAGGAATGTCTCTGCTCAGAACAAAGATACTGCCATTCCGGTCATTCGCGACGACGAGCGTCGTCGTTTACTGGATCTTCTACTTTTTCTTTAGCCCTGCTTGTTGCACTGTACATAGCATGTTAGATCGGGAGCGTATAAAACAGAGAATGCTTAAACTGTGGTATTTGCTCATGTATAGAATCGGTCTACGTCTCTTATGCAATAGAAAACTGTAGGCATGCTGCGTTCAGTAGCTTTGTTCGAATCTCATGGCGTTCGGAATTGAGCTGTATGACTAATAAGAGAAATTTGTGAAATGTTTTTGATCGACTCCGCTCCTAATTGAGCCTACTGATTAATATGACCATGAATGTATGTATAATTGTCACCACCACACTGCTTCATTTTAACATGGTACCGATGAAATCCTACATGCATTAATCACTCACATGTGCATGCCATCCACGTCGAAATATCTAATAAACTAAGTTGTAAAGGACTCAAAATTTATTAATTGCACAATCACCTCGACATGAGTTAAGATATTTGTACTGGATTTACAAACACTCATGGAGGGCTGACGCTAGTCCATCCTCAAGAGGAAACCCGTGATAAAGCCTATGTCTTGGAAAGAGAAAGATGAGCAGGGGGAGGGTACAGTGATGCCCAAGTAGACGATATGTCCGCTATATCCGCCCTTCCGTGGAATAATGCGTCCTTTTGACAAAATTTGATTTTAATAATTTCGTGTTGCACGATGAAGCGTGGCAGCCGAAATCAAGATAGCCTACCTACCCAGACGCATGTTGTGTTTTCTTCTCAGGTCGTTTATTTTCATATCAAAGCCGTTCTACAATAATCTAAGTGTGTAAGCCTTCTATCGCTCACTTATTATCACTCAATCTGGGCGCGCGACGATTTAAATCATTAAGATCATAATTGATAAACAACTACTGATAGTATTTGATCGCAAAAAAGAACTGGTTGAAGGGAAAGCCGAATCGCCACGCCTAACTTGAACTCGTCCGCCTGGGCTTCTATGAGCTAAATTTCGCCATATTGCCTCAATATAATTTGATAGTTGAGCCCGGATTTCTCTGTGTTTGCCCTTTTGTTTTTTTTTCTTAAGGCGCATATCGGACCCGTCTACGCGCAGCGCGGCATACTGCTTTGATTCCTCCGCTTCAAAGTATATACACTATAAAGAACTGTAATTGCGCCACAATCTCTCTTATCCCCTGTACTTGCGATACCAGCTCGCGCATATAAAACGAAAAATTAAGAAATCTGGTTCTGTTTGATATGTAGGTCTTCAAGTTTCTTGTGAGACAGCAGACAGCTGCAAATCAAAGCTGGTCTCGAAGCTTCAAAAATTCACGCGAATAACACGAGTTTGTGGTTTTTTCTCGCGTTTTTGCTACAAGTCGGTCAAGAACGAGTATTCTAAGAGCAGAAATAAAGCGTAGAACTTATCTTGTCTTGAAATTGTCAAGCTGTACAAGATGTTGCCTGAAAGTTTCGAAAAGGGTCAATCCGCATTACATCACGCACTCGATTTATATCTCGGGGGCTAACTGGAAAGATAAGCCGCGCATGAAATAACTAGATAACCACAGGGCGGAAGTGTCTACCGTTTGCTTCAGGATGCACCGCATACTTGACTTAATCTAGATTACTGTGGAGTAAATTGGACATTTCCTTCATGAATTCCGAGGTCTCTCTTTCTTTTGATTGATCTACGGTGTATACCTCGCGCTCAACAATTCTCTCAAGCGGAATTCCTAAAGTCAACCTATTACTACTACAGGGATCTGGGGCCGTATGCAACAAGCCCAAGGTCTTATTGCATACGACTTCGGGGATATATCCCTGAAGTCGTATGCAACAAGCTCCGAAGCTGGTCGGGGACATATCCCCGACGACCTTAGGGGCTTGTTACATACGGCCACTAATCTCAAATTTCTACTGGAACATGAAAGAAGGGAATATATAATATTGTGCGCAGTGCATTGACCTTTAGCACTTCTAAATGAAAGTGAAATCACGGAATCAATAGGGACAAGTGTGGCACTATTCACCTTCACTGTACCATACATTCTTCGGAATCTAATAATAAAATCTATTCTCGGAAATTCTGATGAAGATGGATTTGGGTGAAAAGTTATCCGGGAAAGTAGCTCGATCCGTAGAATACGAGTGCCCTAATTTCCGGTAGACAAGCCCTAGCCAATGTCTCGTAAAAACACCTCCGCTCGTGCAGTGTGCCGCGATACCTAGCGACTACCGTGACTTCCACCATAGTGGTAATTCGATGCCCCGATTATGAAAATGAAAACAATAATTCAAATGAAAATAATGGCCGTGGCGTCATGGCATCAACTTGCGTCACACGACACGACACAGTTTTCATCAAATTTGGTGTAAACTTCGTGTAGGGGTTAATTGGTGCATGATTACGAAAATGACATTCGTTTTTGGCCTTAGTGTTATTAAACGCTATTTCCCGAGCTAAGCGTTGGAAGCGCAGACGAGCGGAAAAAGCGCCAAATGGCGCCAGCGCCGAGAATGAATGTCATATTCGTAATCAGGACACCAAATAACCCCTATACGAAGTTTACACCGAATTTGGTGAAAACAAGGGTCGTGACAAGGTGACGCCAACTGGCGCCAGATGGCGCCACCGCTAAAAACGAATATTTTCGTGATCAGCATATCGAATTACCTCCTATGGCAATGTTACGGTAGTCTCTAGGTGTACGCAATTACACTGCACGAGGTGGAGTGTTTTACGTGACATTAGCTAGGGCTTATCGACTTGAAATTAGGGCGTCACATCCGTAGGCTTGAAAAGTTTTCGCGCCCGCACCACAGGTGCCATTTGCCACCTTCGTCTGGCGCCGACATCTTGAGTAAGCTAAAACAGTTTTTTAACAAATGAATACGATAGCTGGAATTGTTTGATAGTAAAAGATGTAAGGGGTCACCTGTATCACCTGTCGTCCCGTTGATCATCGAATTTGCTCGAGCGGGCGCCAGCAACGTCTCCATTCGTCCCTGTCGCGTGCAAGAGTTGTCCAGAGGACCAGGGTCAAGCGTGCGTTGAGGAATCCTCGACATGTCACAGAGGGGGGGGTCGTATTGGCCCGCTGGGGAGAGATCGGGCCCGATTGATACAGTAGGATCATCGTCGGAGGACAAACATTAAGGATCGAATCGATACCAGGCCAGAGTATTTCCAATAACAATTGATTCCGTCCACACAAAATCTTCGTGATTTAGAGGTGTCCGCTTAGCAATTCTTAGTGACTTTAGTGTTTCATCACCACACAAGTCAAAGGATCCGAAATTCGCACGTTTTCTAGGGATATTTTATCTTTCAAGTAGGTCCTCAAATCCAACGAGATGTGAAGCACACGGCGCATCCCAGAGTGGGCCCAGTTGGTTGCGCGCGCTTCAGCTACGGCTATCTTGATAACGAATCTTAATTCAGGAAGAATCAAGAGGGTTCTGAAAGAGTTCATGTTAAATTACAGAGATGTGTAAACTATTCAACATGAAACGCAGCCTTCAGCGTCAAATTCACAAGCATGTAACCTTTAAAGTTGAGACCCGCTAAACAATATTATACTTTTTGCAGAGAGAAAAACACGAGGATTTTGAATTGCTCCTACTTCAGTGTGTAATCGCTGCAAGGAGCTATAGTCGTTGGGATAGTGCTAATGTAGCGAAAAAGTACCTTTCGGCGGTACTCGGGCAAAAATCCTCAACGTGGCCATTTTTTAAATAGTGAACGTATTTAGCAGTTTTAGCCTATAGAAAGAGCAAATCTTCTAGTTTATGATGATCATCACGAATTTTCCTCGTTAATTTTGCAAAAATCCTCAACGTGGCCATTTTTTGAGTACTGGACGTATGAAGCTGCTTTAGCGACCGTTTGATAGAGAAAATCTTCTAGTTTTGTATGACGTATCAACTTTTTGAATTTGACGGAAATGAAGCAAGTTATTGCTCCGGAAAGTGTAAAAACTCGTGCTCGTCTCGAATTTTCCTCGTTATTTGATCTAAATTTGTTATTTCTTATAACTTCCTGTAATTTCAGTACTGATTAGAAAAAGCTCTTCACAAAACTCCCAAATCAGCTTTCAGATTGAAAATTCGTTAACTTTGAAGAAAGTTATAATCATTTGAATATTTGTTCAAATTTCAATAGTAATAAGCTGCTCCCGTCAACGCCAAAGACAGGGCGGGTGGCAGCAAGCCAACTAGGGAGGATCCCACGTTGGGGGATATGTCCCCAACTTGGGAATATCCACTGGGGACATCCAAGTTGGGGACATATCCCAACGTTGGGGATCCTCCCTTCCAGACTAGGCGAGGGATACAGGTTGGAGATGTATCGCAAGTTGGGGACATATCGAACTAGGGATACATCCCCAACCTTGGGGACATATCCCCATCCTCGACATTCTACAAGAATCGTTCAAGGGTTTCGCCGCAGGACCCAGGCTTCCGCACCTCGAAGGGATGCTACGTAAAAATCTGGGGCCGCACGCATAGTCGGTCGTCCGACAGCAACGATCGCAAGTGTCGCACAGTATTAGGTGCGTATCGATCGTCAGAAGTGCGACACTTACGACCGCAACGATCGTTGCTGCCGGACGACCGACTATGCGTGGGGCCTATGGGCGTCTGCGAAACGGCAGTCGCGACGCGGCTGTGTTACTGGAGCGCGCCAATCATCCACCAGTACTGTTACGGCCGTTAGGCCCTGTTCAGAGATGTCCGCTTACGCGAAAAAACGCACAGGCGAAAATCTCCGCCAAGATTTAGATAAGCATCGATTGATAAATTGGGAAACGCGTAAGCGAAACGTCCGGAGCAGGCGAATTTCAGTCAAGAGTTTGATATGTATCGACTGTGAGAAACGCACAGGGCGAAAATCGCGTGAGCGAAACGTTCGGAAGTCGATACGTATGACACTCATTTTCGTCGATCCTCCCACTTCACGATTCTCCTACGCGTCGTCGCTCAGTCGATACATATTTTATTTTATTTCGCCTTTGCGTTTTTTCGCCTAAGCGGACATCTCTGAACAGGGCCTTATACTTAGGCAGTGTTCACAGTTTGCGCCACACGAGGAGGACGCTTGAAACGAACGAATCTGCGCAAATGCGTAAAGAATTAAATGCGTATCGATCCACAAAATGGGAGGAGCGTCAAATCGCGCATTCGAATCGAATCCTCTGAAAGAAGTGAGTGTCCATCGTCGAGCCAATCGGAGATCGTCAGCATCGACAACGCGAAACGACGGTGCAAAAATCACAGCAACGTAATAGGGGTGCTCTTCAATGTCGACACGCATCTAATCCTTTTCGCATTTGCATTCGCGCGTGCGCAGATTCTTAAGGTTGATATGTATCTGATTCTTTTCGCAAATTTGAATATTCGATAATTTTAAAACTGTGAACAGTGCTTAGAAAACAGCGAATGAACAAAGGCAAGGTAATGGACGAAAAAAGAAAAGCGAATAACGAAGCGAAAAAGGGTGAAGAAACCCGAAACTGCCTTCAATTCTCCGCGTCGCCAAGTGAGGGGACGAATCCCCCTAGTCTCGACTAGGGGGATATATCCCCTGCCTGCAGAGACGCAGAGGGTCGACGGCAGTGACCGTCCCGCACGGTTGCGTCATAGGAGCCACCGAAAAACGATGGGTCTTGCGACGAAGTAGGGGATATATCCCCAAGGTTGGGGATATCCCCAAGGTTGGGGATATATCCCCAAGGTTGGGGACATATCCCCAAGGTTGGGGATCCCTCCCTCACCCAACGAGGATACGTCCGCCAACCTTGGGGATATATCCCCAACCTTGGTGCGCGCATAATCTGTGTAGTACTAGAATTTGGTAAGTCTTGTGGAGGAAATAAACAAAGAAGAGGTGTTGTCATAGTACGCCATTTCTAGTGACTAGTTTGACGTTTTTTGCTCCGTTTCTCGTTTGCTCGTTTGACAGGACTCGTCATTAATGATCATTCTTTGACTTTTTCACTTTTATACTTTTAAACGAGTTTTTTTGTGGACGATGGGGTAGCAGGGCTTTTTTATGAGCAGTTTTGGTGGAGAATTAAACAACTTTTTCATAGTTCGGCTTTTAAAGAGGGTTGTTTCATGGACTTCGGCCTTCGGCAGAGGGAGGGGGGGTCGTATTTCCGAATTTTCCTCGACGCCTCGCTTGACCCTGCAGAGGACATCTCGCTCGAGGATAACGAAGTCTTCACTCCTCTCGTGAAGAGCTTTATTGAAGAAGTCTGATCATCGATCTGCCATCAATATGTCGAAAACAGCAAGGAAACATATTCGCGAACCCGAGCGGCTAATTCAATTACTAGACGTCTATGCTTTATGCTTCTCAGAAGTGTATTGCACGGTTCACCGTTGTGGAGGTTCAGGTTATGAAAAATCAAGTTTCTTACTTGACAACCGTCACAATACAGAAAAACAAGATGAAATTATAACCTATGCTAGATTAATGAGCGATACAAGAAGAAAAGCTCCTACTAAGGGTGCTAATTTATTTCCAAGCTCCTCAAAGAAAACTATGGTTATTTCCATTTCTACCGCAGCATTCCTCAGTTCGGCAGGCGAGACGGCGGCCAGCGGGAGTTCTGCGGGAAGCAGTAAACGTGCTTCCTTCTCCTTCGAGGAAGAACGAACTGCTTCTGTCTCTTCTCGGCTCCATCCATGTTTTCGCGCCCTTCCTTTCCCGCGCCCTCCCGCCTGCGTATCACTGCGTACCATGCACAATTATTAACGGCATATTGGTAAAACAGGTTATCAATAATCGGAATCAGACCAAAGGTGAGCATTACATTTAGTGTACTTGTTACTTTACACAAAAAAAGCCATCATTATTAAAAGAGGGTCATCGTTCATTATGAGAAACACATTGTAAACTGCCTAATTGTAAGAGTCCACATGCCCCTCTCCGAGAATGATCAGCCTACCTTCAGATCTCCTACCTTCAAATGCTCAGGTCTTCCAAATGCTTCTGCGCGGCGCGCAAGTGCTCGTTATTTTTCTTTTTGCAACTCTCTTCAAGTGAGGATTAAACACCCGCCCGTCACGACCTTCGGCACACCTGAGACCTGTCGACTGCGACCTCTGCATCGATTTAGGCACCTTCTGTACCTCCACGTCCGCAAAATCTTTCACTTGAAATCGCAGAAAATTGTAGAACTCCATCGTTTGTTCCGTTCCGTTCCACAGACCACTATTTTTCGTCTCGAGCAAGGCCCACTCAAACAAGCCATAGATGACTCAAGCACGCCATGTTCTGCCGGAATCAGTCGTGCATTTGCGAGACGAACACCGGGAATGCATCCATATCCTTGCTGATGACATCTAGCTTTTTCGTTCAAACGGTCAAAACTCCCTTCCTCTACATAGGGACCTGGGTCTGTATACTATCAGACCTGCCACAGCTGAGCCAAAGATTCAGAATATTTGCAAACTAGATCCAAGAGTACGCTCGGAGGGCTCCTTCGGCAGTAAAATGAATACAACGACACCAACATCGTTAGCAAAAAAGGTTATTGTTCGTTGTGCGAATGTCCTTGAATGATTTATAATAGAAGAACCTAGTCCTTGTCGATAAGCAGTGTTGCAGTCTGTGGAGGACCTCCGGCATTGCGACTACTACACGCGGGTGTTCGTTCGCATCTTCCACGGTCAAACAAATATCAGACCATTCGGGCTGACACGCGATACTCCATCCGAATTCTATTGTTTTCGTTGTATCCCACTGCCATCCACTTATCAGTGACTTATCAGTGAACTGCAACACCACTTTCTGTAAGCTAGCCCTGTCATTCTAAAAACGTGTAAACAGCGGTAACGAAATGCATACGCTTACCCGATGGCCTCTGGGTTAATAGCCAGGAACGATTTATCCACGATCCTTTGTACCTCGAGACTTATGGAGCTAGTGTCCCACCACGTCGCAAAAATCCGCGCTGCATCTAGCACGCATGCCACCGTTTCCTCACGAGCGGCTTGTGGGACCATCGACACTAGGTCTCCCACACGAATACTGCGACTGCAGTGACACTGATCGAGCTTGAAACTAGAGCGACCAATCAACGGCTGGAAACGGCTGCGCGTCACATTTGAACATCATATGAAGAAAGTATATGTTGTCGTTGACATCAAATTCATCAAAAGCCCTGAAAGACATGTTTATACCAGCACTGATTTGGCTGTCATTTGTATCACTTCCTTTCTCTCTGGTTTTCTTCTTCTCCTTCTCTTAGTGAGCACATTGACTGGCTCATCATTTATCTCCTTCAGGCACGTAATTATGAGGTCAAACTGGACGCGAATAGGGTCCCCATTAACTGCTAGACTTCTTCTTATAAGGCCGAGTTATCGCTGATTTCAATGACCCTAAAAGGATCACTCCAGTCAACTGTCAGCTTGGAGTGTTCAACCACGCACTTCTCCCTGGGCAGTTTCATGAACACTCTGTCGCCTACCTTGGGCTTGTGGTGTTGTTTACCCTTTCTTTTCGTCATAGTGTTGTTTCACCTTCTGACGACACCTTTCATTGTGCTGGTTTACTTCGTCTTGTATGAGCCTCATACGGTGAGCCTCATACGAATCAGTTCAATTTTACAATCATCCAAATCACTACGTCCCAATCTTACACGACTCTCTGGGACTGAGCTATATGGCAAAGTCGGGTCGAACCCATGAAGCAAGAAGAAAGGACTCTTCCTGTTGCCGTGTGTGGTGTCACGTTATACGCGTAAACCGCACTAGGCAACAGCACATCCCAGTATTCCGGAAACTCAATTTTCTTCTTCAGGAATCTCTGTATATTTCCGATGGCTCTACTCGCTGCTCCATTTTTCCGAGAGTTATACCCTTTTGTCAATGTTGTTGTTGTTGTGTTAATGTTGTTTTCTTCCCGAGACCTTCGCGAGCTCATCAACGAATTCAGTTCCTTGAACCATATGCAGTTGTCTCGGCCAGCGGCGTCCATCACAAATCCAGCGCTAGAATATCACATGTGCTACTGTGCTTGCTGCCTTATCCTTGATGGCATACGCTCCGAGCCATTTGGAAAACTGGTCGACCAGCCTAAGCACATATCTCATGCCACTTGCGCTCAAACCCATCTCCAGAACGTCTGCGCAAACACAGTCAGATGACCTGTTGGCCACGAATGGCTTTTAGGGTGGAGTGTTCCTTGGTTTTGGGTTTTCCAGGAAACATTTGCAGCAGCCGCGCGCCCAACAATGTCACATCTTTATCAATCTTTATCAAGGGTCTCCCAGAACACCTTCTTTTTTTATATATGTAGTACACATCTTCTTCGCTGAAAAATGTCCCGTCGGACACCCTTCATGAGTTTCATCAAAAACCGACCTACATTTAGAACTCGGTACCACGTGGGGACGGTTGTGCCATCCTCTCAAATGAGACTCAAGTCACCCTCCTCTAGCATGAAGTCCGCGACCTTAAACTTTCTCCCAAATCCTAGAAGAATCACTTGGTCGTCCAACTTGTTCTCCCTTCAAATTCTGTATCACAGAACCGTAGTTCTTGTCACATTCCAGTTCCCTTAGCCACTCGGATTTTGCTTCTTCGTTTATCATACAATTTTATATTCGCCGAGGTTCAACACCTCCTCCACCACTTTCCATCAATCGGTATACTCCTTGACAACGCATCAGCAACGGCGTTGGCGTTGCCTCGCAAGTGCCTCTAAATCAATCACATAGTTTCTCTCCGCCTGCGACAGTTTTTCTACTTGAAGAAAATGGGATACAAAAAGCCTTTTTTCCCTTCTTGCGATAACACTGCTCCAATACCTTGTCTCAAGGCATCCGAGTAAATCAAACACGGTTCCCTGCCGCGGTTAACTGCCATCAGCCTTTGCTTAGTTCCATAGCTACTAAAATGTTATCATTGTGAACAAACCCTTCCTTATCTTTCAAGCCACTTAGCACACTATCCATGAGCCTCTAGAATCGTGGGGACGAGGTACGCAATTCATATGGAAGCACTTCGAACTGGAAAAGCCTTTCCAATGTCATGAATGCGCATTTCCTTTCTCCGACAGCTTCCTCCGACATCGGTATTTTCCAATATCTAGTGCCATGTTCAAGGTGCTAAAACACCGTTTTCCCTCCAGGCTTTGGAAGAGGACATCAATCCGCGGCAACGGATATGCATCTTGCTTTGTACTATTGTTGACTTCCCTATAGTCAATGCACAATCTCAAGGAGCAATTCTTCTTTTTCACTGACACCATGGCGACACCCAATAAGATGATGATTCTTCTATGATTCCTACAACACCTTGGTCATCTTCTTGAATTATGAGCGCGCACCAAGCGGCACTGAACGTGTCCTTTGCCTTATGAGTGCGATATCGCCCTTTTTAACCTCATGCACCACTAAGCTGGTCTGCTTTGCTTGTCTGTTCTCCATAGTGGATACCGAATTGTGCGCGTTCACCAGCTTCCACAATTCGCTGTCGCTGTCACTGCCCGCATCAAGATTCCGCCTTAGTAACTCGTCCAGAAATCTCAGTCTCCTCAAGCTGCATCACCGGTTTTCCCAAGGTACGCATATTTGACGCCACAACTTGGGCAATAACTCGCGCGTGCTTCACACCTTGCTCCCTCACCGAGTTGCCTTCAGAACAAAGGGCTCTGTGGCTCTGTTCCTCATTGGAAGCTCCGTCATACCCTCTTTGATCACTCTGCAAATGCTGGCCAGCAGCCCTTCCACTCGAGAATGTAAATGTTCTCTCTTCACCGTTGTCGTCTGGGACGAGATCACTGAATAATGTGAGAAAAATCTTCAATGACTCCACTCCACAACGGCGCTCGGCCCCCAAGTTGGAATTTGTTGATAGTAAAAGGTGTTAGGTATTGCACGGTTCCATCTTTGTGAAGGTTCAAATTATGGGAAATCACTTTTTTATTTCACAACCGTTACAAAGCAGTAAGACAATATTCAATTTATAGCCTATGCCAGACTGAAGGCAACGATACAAGGAAAGAAAAACGATAAGGCTAACGACTCCCAGCTAAGGATGCTAATGTAGTCCTATTGAGCTCCTCAAAGAGAACTATAGTTATATCCACCAACTCACTACTGCAGCATTCCTCAATCCGGCAGGCGAGAGGGGGCCAGTGGGAGTTCTGCGAGATCTCGTGGCTGTCTGATTCATGGTTCCTTAGAAAATTCTGAAACTTATATCGTTATTCTATATTTATAGAGATATATATTTATTATTAGATT
>MU870020.1:0-20678 GCA_036418205.1 Ostertagia ostertagi | reverse complement strand
GTTGCCTCATGTTCGCATGGTCAAGGGTTCGAGTCCTTACTGATTAGGAGTTTTTGCATGCGTATAGTGATCACTTTCGATTATCTGTTAAGCGCACAGTCAACGAGGTAGTGCCCGACAGTGATTGAGAAAGTGGCTCTCCATGGCGTAACGTTTAGGTGTGTTGCCTCATGTTCGCATGGTCAAGGGTTCGAGTCCTTATTGAGTAGGAGTTTTTGCATGCGTATAGTGATCACTTTCGTTTATGGGTTAGGCGCACAGTCAACGAGGTAGTGGTTCTCCATGGCGGAGTGGTTAGGTGTGTTGCCTCATGTTCGCATGGTCAAGGGTTCGAGTCCTTGTTGAGTAGGAGTTTTTGCATGCGTATAGTGATCACTTTCGTTTATGGGTTAGGCGCACAGTCAACGAGGTAGTGGTTCTCCATGGCGGAGTGGTTAGGTGTGTTGCCTCATGTTCGCATGGTCAAGGG
Organism: Ostertagia ostertagi; assembly: GCA_036418205.1. Lineage (NCBI taxonomy): Eukaryota > Metazoa > Nematoda > Chromadorea > Rhabditida > Trichostrongylidae > Ostertagia > Ostertagia ostertagi. The sequence goes on along the minus strand of MU870020.1, from coordinate 20,209 downwards.
TTCGAGTCCTTGTTGAGTAGGAGTTTTTGCATGCGTATAGTGATCACTTTCGTTTATGGGTTAGGCGCACAGTCAACGATTTAAAGGTTCTCCATGGCGGGGTGGTTAGGTGTGTTGTGCACACTTACATACACGTATACGTTCACATTTTTTCTAGCTAAGTCCTTCCCAGACAGCTTCACCCACCAGCGATTTCTGTTCACACACACATGTGCTACATATAAATATGCTTGCTGTAATCATTGCGCACGGCTTCTTCACTACAAAAATATAGAATAACAAGTTAAGTTTTAGAATTTTCTAAGGAACTACGAATCAGACAGCCACGAAACTTTGGCTTTAGATTACCCGTGGCCGACTACCCCTTACTGCTACATTAAATTCTGCCCTGCTCCGTTTTGCGGAGCAGAACAGTCCAACAATCAATTATACGGCGCGTAATCGAGTTGGTCATCAATTGCTTGGTTTAATTTCCCAAGTTTGAGGTACTAATAAGATACGACATGAATGTAGTTAAACAAACAATACGATGACCAGCTCGATTAGGCGCCGTATAATTGATTTTGACTGCTCTGGCTCGACAAAGGGAGGCAGGCGGATTTTAATTGTGCAGTTAAGGGATAGTCGGGTACTGCGGGGTAATGGAATAGCAAAGTTTCGTGGCTGTTTGATATGCGTGGTTCTTTAGTAAGAAAATTCTCAATAATAATCTTGTTATTGTGTATTTTTGTAGTGAAGAAGCCGTGCGCAACGATTAAAGCAAGCATATTAATATGTAGCACATGTATGTGTGTGTGTGAACAGAAATCGCTGGTGGGTGAAGCTGTCTGGGAAGGACTTAGCTAAAAAAATGTGAACGTATACGTGTATGTATGCGTGCACTAAATGTACGCAAAAAATCCGCCTATGCGAGGACTCGAATCTTTGATCCTCGAGCACAGACCAGACACCTAACCGCTGCGCCATGGTGAGACGCTCTCTCGCCTAACTTTGCGCCTATTGCATAAGCGAAAGTGTACGAAATTGAAGCACTTCATGCATGCAAAAACTCCTTCTCACGAGGACTCGAACCCTTGACCATGCGAACATGAGACAACAGACCCTCACTCCGTCCATGGAGAGGCAGCTCCCTCGCTGACTGTGCGCCTAACCCATAAACGAAAGTGAACGAAATTAATCATGAATGGTTCAACCAATTCAGAAAGAGTCTCAAGATCTTCGAAGCTTTGTTCCTGATGACCATGGATCCCCTAGTTTCTTGCTTTTTTCTCCTTTTTTCGGAGATCTCCAAAATTAGGTCTGACCCTTTCCCCCCTTTGGCTCCCTTTGATTTTCAAAGGGTGGCGCCACCGGGAGCCAAAGGGTCGGACCACCCCTTCGGTTCCTTTTATATTTACAGAGGTGGCGCCACCAGGAACCGAAGGGGCGGTCGGGTCAGACCGCCCAGCGCCGGGCTTTGGGTAAAAACCAACGTTTGATGACTCAGTAACTCCTTGTGACTAGGAAAAGCCACAAGTTCCCCGAGCCAGCTCTACGCTTCGTGTTGGAGGGGCAGGAGGCTACCATTGAAGACTTTTATCAGATCTCATCAAGGATAATCACGGTCCGCCCACCGTTCGATAAGTTATCTGTATCACAATGTTAAACTTCAGTGTTCCTACAACTCGGGCTTCTTTACCCTTCCAACTTACATTTTCTCGCATACCTCCGTCTGACTCTTAGGATTCTCCCTGCGTAGAGCCATAAGGCTTGCATTTCCTGTGTTTTTGACGATTCTTCCGTTTTTCACCACTTGCAGTCCACTTTGCGTATCCGTACTTCCATATCAGCATGGGAATACCGCATCAGTCCAGTGTCGGTCCCTTGCATTCAAGCCGAAAAAAGAAACTTGCCAGAACATTTCACTTCTCGCTCTAGGGAGGAACGCAGCTAGCAAATTGGGGCCATTACAAAGCGATTTGGTTAATTCGTCTAATTTCTTTTCCTCATCAGCGGCACGATTCACGCCTCTTACTGCATTTTTGAATGATCAGCTCAAACTCTTCAGATCGGGGGATATGCCTGTGATCAATGGAGCAACGAAGAAATGCTTTTTACATTGATCATCTTGGTTCCTTGTTGTAAGGTATACTGTGAGCCTTCAAGAACTTTCTAAAAAATTGTTAATAGATGTGAGGCGCTTCGTAAACTATGGACCAACCTATATTTTGTTTTATACTCGATATCGGTGAGTTGGGGTGGGCGTGTCACCGGAAGTGACGTGCACTTGATAGAAACTATGCTGCTTCCAACATACATCGCTGGATATCAGCAAAGCATGCTGGCAACAGCTTATCCACGCACTTCTATCAAGTGCACGTCACTTCCGGTGACACACCCACCCCAACTTTCGGATATCGACTGTAGGTTCATTCATCCAGCATAAGTGGCTAGATAAGGGCTCCTGCTGAAGCATTGAAGAATAAAGTCTGTTTACGAATGAATGGATTGCTGCATAATTTTGGAATGGTGAGGTATTCAAAGCATTTCTAAAGTTTCTGCGAGAGAAGTGGTGCATTTTTCTATAAGGCTGTGAGTTAAAGCTTCTCAAATCTGTCAGAGAATCTTTGCACCAACTGAACAATTGCAGACGACGCTTTTCACTGTGGTCGATGAATGGCGACGGATAAAAAAATCCCTAAATCGGCAAAATTCATACTTGGAGGTTCTGCTGGGTAAGCGATCCTTCTTCTTCATGGGCAGGGCATTCTGGTGCTATCTTACAGTCCTTGTGAGAATGAAAAGATGAAAAAAACAAACGTAAGTGTAATGTAGATTAACCGAGAATTCTTACGATAGTACGCAGCGGCAACGTGCGCACATGCGATTAGGCTATTAGGCTATAAGGAAAAGGATGCCATTCGTTTGGCGACTAACCGAGTAAACAAGTAGGTTTGCATAGTTATCAATTTGTTTCCGTCCTTGTGGCTTTTAGACGGCGCACAACATCTCTTGCTGCTAAAAACGGGTCCGGAGTCTTAGATGGGGGAGCAGAGACTTCAAAGTGGTTCAGTTCCGCGGAGCAGAGACTTCAGAGGGGTTCAGTTCAACTGTTATCCTGCGCAGAAGTTTCTGGTTCGTCTCTTCCAGGCGGTGAGTTGGAGTATGAAGAGTGTTGTCCGATCTCGCGACGACTGCCAGTCTCCGGTGTGCTCTTACGTACACTGACGGTGCACAAAATATTAAATCCACCTGGAAAGTGCTTGTGAGGAGAAGTGCGGCGTTTAGCGGGGTTATTTCTGAAAAGAGTGCATTTTGGTAAGAAAAATGTGCTCTAATTATGGAGAGGTGGTGATCTCTGACGTGAGACACCTCTCCATTTCGAAAACACGAATAATTTTTTGTGGTTCATTTTTCAAAAGAGGGCAAGGCTGTGTGCGTGTTTGTGGGGGGGGGTGTGTGGGGTTGGTTGGTATCAAATGTAAATCCAACCCATGTTTCTCGGTTGAACTTCATTGTTATTTGGCGTAACTGTCAGGTTGTTTCCACTTCCTCTTTCTTAGGTGATGACGGAAGTAACACCGCTGTCGGGCTCAGAAAAAAAGGCAAAATCTACAAAATAGAAGGGGGGGGGGTGGGGAGGTGTGGGGTGTTGTGGAGTGGAGATTTGCCGTGCAGTCAAATCGCGCGTGATATGAGCCCCGTTTACGTGGTTTAAAGCGAGGGATTACGATAAGTTTGGACTGGGTTCATAGTGGAAGTGGAGATGCTGAATAATGCCCCAGTGGCGAAAAAAGCAAAGAAATCCGTCAAGAAGGCGCAAAATGGGACCCTTTCTTTGCCCGTTGACCTCCGATAATGGACGAGCTAGCAACCAATTAGGAGGTCGTTTGCACATGTTATGCTGATAGCCTCTATCATTTCAGCAAGCATCATGCTTTGATTGATCACGCATCCCATGAAAAGTTATAGGATACACTCTGGAAGTGGAATATCTCGTCACATTGGCAATCGAAGGGCGCTGCTGCTGGGGGCGGAGCACAGACCGTGGCGGGGCTCAGAAAGGAATGGCAAGCCTTGTACGCTGCAACTAGCGCACCTTTGACCACAAAAACGCAACATTTCGTTTCCTTGGGCCCCTGACTACTGCTTCCAATGGTGCATGTACTTCCACGCTGCATACGCACTTTATCGTAATCTCTCGCTTTAAGCATTTTCGTCAGAACTCTGCAGCATGTGGAATCCAGAAGAGCACTGAACCCTTTTCTTCGCGTTTCAGTTGCGATGACCGTAGTGTTATGGGAAAAGCAGCCGATTCTCCCAAGGGGTGCTCAGGAACTCAACCTTCAAAAAAACCTAATTTTTTGAAAGACACCGTTGGGCGTGTGTTAGAGGAACTCTGAGACCACTGTTCAACGGAAAATGAGTAGGACACATTTGAAAATCCGGAATCATCGCAAAAATCAAGCCAAGTTTCCCAAGATCAGTGGTCGATCTGGCCGGAGCGAGGCCATATTGGCCGCGCAGTACCTTTTGATGGCTGTCTTCACTTTTCTTACTGGTTTCCTTTTTCAATATGAGTTCCTGTCTCTGCCAAACACACTGCAGAAAAAAAAACTGAGAGAAATTCAGACAGACAGTAAAAAGTAGCGTGTAGAAAGCCGAACTTAATGCAGCTGGCGTAGTCTAGTGTCTTCAACTGGGCCATCTCATTTTCCGTCGAAGTTGCGTCTCAAAAGTCTTCAACACACGCCAAACGGTGACTTTAAAGAAATTAGGTTTTTTAAGGGCTGAAGTGTCTCTTAGCAGGAATCTTGCCTCTTATCTACATGCTAGCCAGAGTTCCTGACGAAATGCTTAACAACCATGTTAACGGGGCTCAAATCACGCGCGATTTGACTGCACGGCAAATCTCCCCACTATTTTGTAGATTTTGCCTTTTTTTCTGAGCCCGACAGCGGTGTTACTTCCGTCATCACCTAAGAAAAGGAAGTGGAAACAACCTGACAGTTACGCCAAATAACAATGAAGTTCAACCGAGAAACATGGGGTGGATTTATATTTTTGCACAATCGGCAAAGTGGCCCTTTTCTGAAAAATGAAAATAAAAAATTTTCGTGTTTTCGAAATGGAAGTTGGTGTTTACACTCGAAATTATATTTATATTGAGCACATTTTTCTTTCAAAGGCTTTTTCAGAAACACCCTATCATGCGAATTTTCAAGAACTTTCCAGGTGGATTTATATTTTGCAACGCAGTGTAGACGAAGACAAATTGCGTCGTCCTTGCGTGGGCCCTTCGCCAGCTGAGACGCGGAGGTTTCATCGTAATTGTTGTTAAATACTCAATCGAAGAAAAGGGTGAGAGAAAAGTTTTGTGGCAGAGTTCACATGCTATCGGTAGTCTGCGTTGATCAGTTCATGTGCAGTCTAACGACTGATTTTGTATACTACGTCAGCGACTCTGCAACGCATTAGCGAATTCATTAGAAGAATTGACTTTTTCATTGTTCGAGGAATAGTTCCCTTTTTTCATTTTCCCGAACCTCTGCATTGTGATGAATGGCTGGTGGGCTTTGCTCAAAAGCCTTGTTGGTATTCTGTTCCGTTTCGGTTGCTTGGTGGAGCCCGTACAGTAAGAAGTAATCCTACAAGCAAATGATCCCCAAATTTTGTAGAGGCCGAATATGGCGCAGTAAAAAGTAGTCAGCACTGAATTGTATCACTAAAAAAGCTGGTAAAGCTTATTGCTTAGCGATACCAAGAAATTGGTGATTGCAAAATGGAGCTGAAAGTTGCCACAGAGCTGAGCTAAATTATTTACAGGGTGGGCAAAAATTACGGTAACAAAAATAAAGTGTTCATGGAAAAGCAATGCGGCCAGGAAGACACACGTGGACCACCAAGCAATGTATTCATAGGAACTTATCAAACAGAATACAACATCATTTTTTGGACTGGCCGCTCTCTGTGTTTATATCTGCGTGAATTCATTTCGGAAACGCATCGGGCCTGTTGTGTAGGTAGGTGACATCGAGCTTTCCCTGGGATCTTCTTTAATTCATCGATTGTTTTAGTGATACTTGTAGCAGTCCATCGTCTTCAGTAGACTCCACTGAATATAACCCACTTGCTTTGAAACAGGAGAATAAGGTTGGCACCCGTTTAATGTCATGAATTTGGAAAGTTCTGTAAAACAATTATTGCACAGTATTTGCTTTTTGTACACGCGATCTATCTTGCTGGTGTGTCCAATGATTTCTCTCCGCGGTCTGTTCAGCCTGATGCATTTATTCGGTTCGAAGGGAATAGAGGTGTTTTATAGTGCTCATACACGAGAGTTGGGGTAGGCGTGTCACCGGAAGTGACGTGCACTTGATAGAAGCTATGTGGATAAGCTGCTTCCAACATACATCGCTGGATATCAGCAAAGCATGCTGGCAACAGCTTATCCACGCAACTTCTATCAAGTGCACGTCATTTCCGGTGACACGCCTACCCCAACTTTCGGATATCGACTGTAGAAAATATTTTGTGTAGTGTGGTGTTGGTTGAAGATCGGTATAACCTAAGCAGGTAATTAGTGTATTGTTCACGCAGTGGAGAAAAAATAACTGCTTAGTTCAGGATGGCTGCAACATGTTTTGTTCAGCCCTTGGATCTCGTGAAGAATCGTATGCAACTAGCCGGCAAAAGTGGTGAGATCATTACATTTCCCCAGTCGATTGACCGATCCACTGATTGAAGGCACGGGTCGGGTTTTGATTATCGTGCCACCATTTCGGATCCGCTCGCTACCGCGCGCATGTCAAAGTAGGCCGGTAACAAAAATGAGCATAGTCGAGCTCTTGTGTTAAAGGGGGAATTCACAATAAAACGAAGGTCAAAGAAGGGAGAAATTTGCATAGCTGGGAGACAGGCGGACCTCCTGAGGGTGCTGACCGACGCGCAATTGGCACCGAAAGATTTGACCTAGGCGATCTAGCATGGGTTCACTCTTGGCGCGGTTGGCGGGTTACGCTCCACCACAATCTAATCACTCACCAGGTCTCATGGCGAGTGATTCGACTGGCGAGTGATTAGAGCAAGAGAGAGCGTAGTGTGAAGAGGGCACAGCGATGAGAGTCGCATCAATGCGCAAATCAACGGGCAAGGAAAGGGTCCCATTTCTCGGGTTTCGGGCCGTTTCAAATGGTTTTTCTTCATCCCTGCTCCACTGACCACCTCTACCCTTATTTCCAATGAGCTAACGTTTCACTGTAAATCCTACCTTTAAACAGTATGTATGCTTTTGGTTGATCTGAGTAATGTTATCAAGAAAAGGTCACTATAGTGCAAGTGATAAAGCAGTCATTCACCACAGCTCGTCTACCCATTCACAGCCATCATCTTTTTAGAGCTAGCATGGTCTTGCGGCCGAATAAGCTTGTATAACTAACACAATGCTGCCTCTCATAAGACGTTGGCGAAACAGTCTATTCTTCGGTTTTTCATAGTTTGGGCAGTCGAATGATCTTCTTATTACCATGACATAGAACAGAAACCACATGCTTATCTACGGCGTCAGATAGCGGTCGAAATTGACTGAGATGTACACGGACGAACTTCGCCAAGCGAAATGAAAACTTCTTTTTTATCGCACACCTAGATAACAAGCTTAGCGGCCCATCATTTCCAACCTAATCGCTTTCATCAATTCTTATCACTTTTCATCACCCACCAAATATGTTCCCGTCCCACTCTCTATATCATGTCTTGGAACCAACCCCTAACGCTATTAATTTCTGGATCAAAATACACACACTAACAGACACGCTTAGCCTACTGGGTATGTGTAGGATTTATCTTGAAGTTTAAATAAGAAGTGCGATGAGGAACGTCGAATGAAGAGAAAAAGCGAAAATTGCTATGGAAGCAGTAGTAGCGCCGGCAAGGCACTTCCTTGCCGAGTACATGTAAGGGGACAGTGTCGCTCGGAGACCTCTCTTTCTCACTCGCGGAGGGATTGGTGCTGAGCACCCAACCCTGGCCAGTGGCTTTTACGAACTGAGACAATTTCCTCAGTTTTTGCCTTTTCGTAAATGTTGATGTACAGACAAAGTGGTTAAAACACACGAAGAGTGAAATTTTGCCTAAATCGGAAGAGGCCTGCAGTTGAAGGCAAGGTACAAGGTCTCTGGTCGCATGTAAGAAGCACCTACTCAAATTACAGAATGGTCTGAAAATTCGAGACGTTGAGGCTCTGAGATGCACATTGGCCCGGACCAGTACCATTAAGCCCGTCCACAAACCAGTTCTGTTTCGCTTTGTTACTAGTGTTTAAAAGGGTTTCAATTTTGACCATGTCGACGGTTCTATCACGTTTTTCTGTTGCTGGCGTAACATTTCACATCTACACCTTCACTCGCAAGTGCAGTTCTACATCAGTACATCATCACCCGGACTTTGCTTTTGAAGCACATCTCACGATCAAGTTGATGTGCTTCAGTGGTACAATTTCTAAGCGTGAACGTCACCGGTCATAACTCATTTAGGTAATACGAATGTCCTCCAGCAGGATCCAGTTCGGTCATATATCGCGATCAGTGCAACAGTGTCGTCAAAACGACCTGCACGTCTACAACACTCAACCCCCGTCAATTTTCGTTTGGATTGTCTTAGAAAGCTAAGTCTGCGTTACTAGTAGCAATCAAAACAATCTTGTTCTAACGAGAGCAAGGGCGATTTTGATTAATAAGCGTTACGTGCGTGCTAAAGCGTATGCTCTCTCCCACCTTCCCTCTGTGTGTCCGGGCCGAAGGTAATCGTATCAAATTTCAGAGGCACTTTCAGAGGCGTACTAGGGGATTTATTATTTGTCACTTTCGCAAAATTGATGCAGCTCTCTTTTTTCTGCTTGCTGTAGCAGGCTTTGACAAGCAGTCAATACCTTTGCCGCACCCCATAGAAGTGGGTATGCGAAGTGAATCGCCAGTTGAGAAAAGAGTTAAAGGAACAATCAAAACATTAGAAACAGGACGCGCGACATCTCCACCTATCCACGCGATTGATTTTCGGGATGGACCTGAGCACGATTTGATCTTTGAACGCCTATGAAGCCGTGCACGCCTCTAACCAGATTACATGGACTGCAGAGGAGTTTCAGGAAAGTGGAACAGGAATGATTGAAGAAAACATTTATGAAGCACAGCGATTACTGTTAGAAATTTGTAATACTCACGTAGCGTCGTAAGTCGGCAGACACAGAGAAAGTTCTGGTACCATCCTACTTCGCATGTCGCCCAATCCGCGTGTGGTACCATCGTGCCGTCGCCAAACTCCATCTTTGTAACATATCACACCTGCTCACCAGATGCACAATATCGGTCCTTTCATTCTTTCATCGCGAAGAGAGAAAAGTGGTAATTTTCAAGCGTAACTCTCAGTAGTGTCCCGAACTTGGTCGATCGTTCCACGTAGACATGTGGACAGTTGATAAGGAGCCTTTTTTAGGTGAAAAGAAGTTCAAATCAAGTTTCCATGCTCTATCGACTATTGTCAAAAACGAAGGCGTAATGGAGCTTTACAATGGCTTGAGCGCTGGATTGCTAAGGCAAGCAACCTACACTACAACGAGACTTGGCATTTACACGTGGATGCTTGAAAAATTTACGAAGTAGGTAAAGTCTCACATTTCCGCACGTTTCCGCACATTTTTCTTACGACTAGTGTAGTGTCCCTAGACAAGGATGAGAGGGTCGACCGTGCTTGAAACTTTGCGTAACGCTTTGTTTGATTCTAGATGAAGCTCAAGCAGTGCGTTCCTCACATATTGACCTTTTTTAAAAGGTTGTGTTCAGCATGGTTTGAAATTATCCCGCTCGTTAACGTGCACTTGCCCAAGCCCAATAATCGTAGCTCCTGTGATGACAGAAGTTCAATGTGAACCGTTCAGCGGTTAAAGCGTCCGTAGCAGAATCTACTATATATACGAGGCGTGTGGTGTGTGTTGTGTGGTTGTGTTTTGTGTGTGTGTGTGTGGTGTGTGTTGTGTGTTGTGTGTGTTTGTGTGTTGTGTGTGTGTGTGTGTGTGTGTTGTGTGTGTGTGTGTGTGTGTGTGTGTGTGTGTGTGTGTGTGTGTGTGTGTGTGTGTGTGTGTGTGTGTGTGTGTGTGGGTGTGTGTGTGTGTGTGTGTGTGTGTGTGTGTGTGTGTGTGTGTGTGTGTGTGTGTGTGTGTGTGTGTGTGTGTGTGTGTGTGTGTGTGTGTGTGTGTGTGTGTGTGTGTGTGTGTGTGTGTGTGTGTGTGTGTGTGTGTGTGTGTGTGTGTGTGTGTGTGTGTGTGTGTGTGTGTGTGTGTGTGTGTGTGTGTGTGTGTGTGTGTGTGTGTGTGTGTGTGTGTGTGTGTGTGTGTGTGTGGTGTGTGTGTGTGTGTGTGTGTGTGGTGTGTGTGTGTGTGTGTGTGTGTGTGTGTGTGTGTGTGTGTGTGTGTGTGTGGTGGTGTGTGGTGGTGGTGTGTGTGGTGTGTGTGTGTGTGTGTGTGGTGGTGTGTGTGTGTGTGTGGTGTGTGTGTGTGTGTGTGTGTGGTGTGTGTGTGTGTGTGTGGTGTGTGTGTGTGTGTGTGTGTGTGACCGGAAATTCATAACTTCGTTCCCTTTGGACCCAGAGCGCTCAAACTTCTAGGGTATATAGGGGGTCGGGCGTGAACACTGATGATGGGTGGCGGAACGTGATAAGCACTGATAGAAGCTGATAACAAAATAACGGGCGTCAGAATGCCGATGTCACCAACTTCCTTACGCCGTTCGCGTTGGCAGTGGATTGCTAGCACTCATGAATATTGTGTAGGGTAGGACTGGGACCCAAATGGTGAGCGAAGGAAAGTGATAGCAAATGATAAGGGCTGATAAAGGGCATCGGAATGCTAACGTCGTCATTTTCGCAACGCCCTTTGCGTTGACCCTAAGATGTTCGCACTCATGAATATTATGTGGGGTGAGGCAGGGACCAAAAGGGTGATTGGAAGAAGGTGGTAGCAACTGATTAGAACTGATAAGGGGCGTCAAAGTGTGGATACTACCAGTTTCGTTGCGGCTTTCGCGGTGACATTGGAACCTTGGCTGTCACATGTGGTATAGGGGATGGGACGGGAACACGGATAGTGGGTGATCAAAAGCGATAACAACCGATAACGGTTGATAAAGAAGTTAGGATTTTGAGTACCGCTGATTTCGTTGTAGCCTTCGTGGTGACAGTAAATATTAGCTCCTACACGCTACAAGATGGGACGGAGATACGGTGAATGTGGGTGACAGAAAGGGGTATGAAAGGCAGGTGCACTAATAAAAATAGCGACAATTGAGTGTGCACTCGGTTAAACTGAAACCAGATTCCTAGCACGGGAATATGTTCCATTTCCACCCTTTCATCTAAAAAAGCAAAGGAAGTTGAGCTGCTCCACTATCTGGACTTGGACTAATAGCGAATAAAATCATATTTCCAATTTCCACATTGCGTACCGCGTGCGCCACATGGTGGCGCACGATTTCTGAATCGATTTTCTTCACAGTTGCTGTAGTCGTTTATTCCATGTTTGTGCAGGCATATGTTATCTCACCAGGAGAACAACATACTTGACTGGGACGTTTCCAGCCAATAAGTTACTACTTGTACGTGACATTCTAATAAAAGCCTGGTTGCCAATTAAGTTTGCTTGAATAAAACACATTCTTTGAAGCAAATTCAGCAGTCACCGCAATCTAGCTGTAATACAACTGAGTCGCAATAATCTGTTTCAGCCGAAATCTTAGCGTGAATAAAGTGATGTGCCAACAAAACATCAGCGTAAGTGCTTTCGGAGCGCTTCCTCCACCTCACATGCCTTTCAGCTGTATACTTTTCAAGTCTTGTGGTATTAGGCACTCAAAGTAACCTCTATTTGAAAACCTACTCATGCTCACTCTACCCTGGTATCAAAATCGATGATAAATGTACGGCAAATTGTGGGTGTAATATACCCACCTTAATCCAAGGTCTAGTGAAGGGTGAAATGCGTCTACGAATATCCTGTAAATTGAATAAACGTCACTGCTGGTCAATAAACATGCTTAAATAGATTGTGGGGTGAAGGAACGAACCTGTTGCCATCGCTATTTTTTATAAGAACTTGGTCCAAGCAGATTTTTTGATCCCTCACCATCGCTGTTACATGATCATTCGATAGCTATTTGGAATGTTTATCACAAGTCAAGCAGGCAAAAATTATGACGCACTTCTCATAAAATTGTGATTTACCCAGATAATAAGGAAACAAAGTGAAAAAGCACCCTCTAAAAAGGATTTCCAAAAATGTCTGCCCCGTGTGGCCGCATGCGCCACCATGTGGCGCACGATGCGCATGCACGCGCGGCCAGGCGAGCTCGCCAGCGCAAAAACGGCCTGGTACGCAATGTGTTAAATCATCGGTTTGATGCTGATTGATTGGTTATATTCCACTTACACACCGATTCTTCAATTGTGGGAATTCTATAAACCGCTAAATCGCCCGAGCTCGATATCAATGCTAAATGTTTACGAAGTCATGATAAGTACCATTTCTCATTCCGCATACGCGACAATCTTCAGCGAAACTGGACAACCTTTAAACATCATGTGACACATCTTCCAAAACATCTTACTGTTAGTTTCTCAGTCACGTGACCTAATATTCTGCAAGTTGTCCAGTTTCACTAAAGCCCACCATTTGATGCGCGCGGTTGCGTGCGGAGCTAAACTGGTTGATATATAAGCGTTCCTGACTATTTCCGTCGATGGTCAGCAACGGTCAATTGATAAAGATCGCTATGGATCCCTATGATTGCTGTTATTGCTTGTTGTTGAAGCAAATTTGGTTTGACTGGGTTCATTATGTACATATGAGGACTCCCGGGGAAACATAAGAGATCGTGTGCTGACAGATAGATAAAGGTTCTTCCAGGAAGGATCAACCACTTTCGTTTCCTGTGAAAGCATCTCTGGGAATGGGAGCTGGCGCTTGTGGAGCACTGGTAGGGACTCCCGCAGAATTAGCACTCATTCGTATGACAGGTTTGATAATATTTAATTCTCGAGCAGCAGAGAATATGTTATAGTGTTGCAATTCAGACAACAGTGCAAGGTAGAGGAATTATAACACTCGTTCTTTTCGAACGATTCGCATATTGGGATTAATGGCGGTATAAATCAGCTGAGCTTCGATATTCTCTTGATTTTCTGGAGGTTATGGACAGGCAGGAAGAAAACGCGACCACGTTTTCATGAAACTCGACACGTTCGCAGCAAAATTCACCCTCAAATCGAAAAATTGATTTGATAGTTTTTGACTTGTTTTTGTTTGTTAACTGCTGTTTTTGGCCGCAGTTCGCCTTGCGAATGTTTCACAAGAATGCTGGGTTGTGAACAAAACTTTCGCCCCAGGCGGGACTAGAACCCGCACCTCTCGCTCGCGAGAGGTGCGGGTTCTAGTCCCGCCTGGGGCGAAAGTTTTGTTCACAACCCAGCATTCTTGTGATTTGATAGTCTTTTTTGAATGATGATTAGTCACGAAGGCCGGGAATGGTTTGACGGCGAAGCTTGCTCCGTGCCCCACTTCATATGTTGAATCCGCGGCTTTTGTGGAAGACAATTTGCAAAGGGACCCTAGAATGAGTCATCGTTAAGAACCGGCATGGAGAAGGACTGTAAACTGTAACTACTGTAAAGAAAGGCTAGATTGTCAACCGACTTAGGTCCGAGTGCCGTCTCCTGTAACTGATTAATGAAAATTCACGGAATACCAGTAGTCAGCAAAAAATGAGCGACAATATCCCTACACTAAGAAGGTTCGATGCGATATCAGCAGCCATCCACAAGTTATTGAATCTTCTTCTTTTGAAATATGAAAAGCGCTAAATTTTGCTGTCGGTTTATTAAAGGTGATGGGCACTTGCCGCCTGAGCAAAGGCGAAACTACAAAAACGTCGTTGACGCGCTGATCCGTGTCATAAAAGAAGAAGGAGTTCTTGTTCTTTTCCGCGTGAGTTCCTTAGGTCTTCCATCTGAAAAAAGATTGCCTGAAAGAGCTAATTTGCCATCTTTTGAAGGGTTGCACTCCAACTGTGATTCGGGCTATGGTAGTAAATGCGGCACAACTGGCCACATACTCGCAAGCCAAACAGATGATTCTTGCAACAGGGAAATTCCACGACGGTAATTCAAACTACGCGTTAGTTATATCCATATATCCTTTCTCGCCGCACTTTCAGTCCGGCTCTGAAGGTTATTTGTTGCTAAAAAGGAGTAAAAACATGGAGTGTGTGGACGTGTGGGGAGTACTCTTTGAGATTTCGTAATCTGTAACCTCTGGCTGCTCAGAGATTCTCTTTCCGTTTCTCATAAATCGTGTGCTTGAACGTCTGTGTGTTACCACTCGAAGTAACACAAAACGTTACACCTAACTCTGATGTTGATGGAGTAATGAAAACACTTCGAAGGCACCATATGAACTCGTCTTTCACAATGAAAAGGTCACTTTCTTTCCACATGCACAAACCTGGTAAAGGCTTAACAGTAGTTAATGGCAATCTCATCTTTCCGTCATAATCAACATTTGGATATTAATATCAATTGTTAATGGTTAAAATAGTAAGGGTTCTCCATTAAATTTTCAGGCTGCTTCGCTGCATTGTGCCCTTCGTCTGTCTATGGAAGACTCTGCAATTTCGGAGAGTTTAAGTTCAGAAAAGCTGCTGAACCTACATACTTCGATACGGCTATTAAACGCTTTTCACCCGGCCAAAGAGATTGGTGATAATGGGCTCAAGGTTCTCGTCATATCACTCACGGGGCATTGTGGATAAATGAAATAAGAATGATTACTACAATATAATCCGCTAAGTATTCTGTGTCGTGTCGTCTGTGTACGTCCGTCCTGTCACGAAATCATAGCGCGTCGCTGTGTCAGCTTGAACCTGTACTTTGACAGGTGTAGGGTGGGACGGCAACATATTTGGTGGGGTTTATAAAGTGATACCGACTGATAAGATCTGATAAGAGGCGCCAAAACGCCAATTTCATGATATTCATAGCGCGTGTCCCAGCAGTGGTGGAGCGTTGGTTCCAAGAAGTGATGTACAGCGTGGGACGGGATTATATTTGGTGGGGTTTAGAAAGTGATACCCAATGATAAGATCTGATAAGAGGCGCTGAAACGCATATTCACGAAATTCATAGCGTACGTCCCAGCAGTGGGACCGTTGTTCGGCAAAAGTTGATGACAGCGTGGGACGGCAACATATTTGGTGTGAGTTTGGAAAGTGATACCGACTGATAAGATTGATAAGAGGCGCTGAAACGCAAATTTCACGAAATTCATAGCGCACGTCCCAGTACCAGTGGGGCATTGGTTCCAAGAAGTGATGTACAGGGTGGGACGAACATGTTCGTTGGTACATCGTATAGTGATAAGAGCGATAGGTTTGAGTTAAGAGCGCTGAAACGTATAGTTTTCACAAAGATCAAAGCGCGCTTCTCCGAAGTGCTGTGTTTGACTATGGTGTAGGGGATCGGATTATATTTGTGGGTTGAGAATTGATACCAAATGACAAATCTGAACGATGCGCTGAAGACCAAACTTTCACGAAATCATAGCGCACGGCGCATGCCCGTGGGCATTGTTCCAAGAAGTGATGTACAGGGTGGGACCGGAACATGTTCGTTGGGGTACAGGAAGTGATAAGGGCCGATAATTGCGCTATTCGTAGGAACATAGAGATCCATTCAAACCATATTCTAGATAACGCAATTCACTTCAATATCATCTCATTGCGTTGTTGTCATCAACATAAAATACGTTCGACCGCTACAATCCCAAAGTCTCTAAGAATGTATGATGGACGTTTAGCGATATACGATAATGGTTATTTCCATTGCAAAATCATTGGCATCAATATTATTCGACCGCTAAATCATCCTGATATCCAATAAATGGTGGTTGTTTAGCAACACTTTAGCTCCGCAATCCACCGCGCGTATTAGACGATTGGCTTAAGAATGGGCGTTCTATGGAAGGCCAGCTAACGCATTTCACGAATCAAGTTGTTGGTCAGCGGCGGAACCTAACGCTCCGCCGGTTGGTCAGCTTTACGGAGCTTTTCCGTGTCATGCACGCGGTAGTGTGCGGAGCTAAACTGGTATAAATATCGACGATATGTATCGTATACTTATATCATACATTCACTCATATCGCATTATGTGCAGCGCCCTGTTATAAGAGGTGAGATAGATGGTGATGAGATACGTAAATAAAAAACTTAGCAATGTATAGAAGAGAGCTATATAAGTACAATTCGTTCACAATAGATTTCGCAAAGTGTAGCAAACTTAATAGCCACATATTCAGGCACGTCAGATTTATGATAGTAGAAACGAGTTGGTAAAGCTGAGTTTCACGGTGGGGGGGGGCAAAAGGAGTCACTTCGCGCACATCATCAAATTTTTTGTCGTATCAGGCTGCCGTTGTTGTACCGAATGCTCACGGCAGAAATATTTCTTAGGTGTCTCCATGAGCCGAAGCAGGTATTCCTTCAACTGCCACCACCGTCTTTAGAATACGACGTCATCTGCGGTCACCGTGGAGCTACGAGGCTTACCGCAATGGCTCCGGCCTGAAGCTTAACTTTCAATCAATTAAGTGGAGAACGGCTTCTCAGAGACACTACCTGTGAAATGCAGAGCCGATTTTCGCCCACGCAGTTAGGGCTCGTGGTGGGCTATGGTACCCCGACGACCTCGTTCAGCTTGTATCGTGAACCATGTTTCTATGGGAAAACTATGTCGTCGGTGGTGAAGGCTGTTATCTAACTTTTCGATAGATTAGAATGTGTTCTTCGATAACTTGTTGGGCTCAGTTGGTATGATTCTGTGACCTGTAATTAATTGCGTTTTGAATGTTAAGGGAAGTGACTTTTTGCTCACCCCCTGGATACAAGAATAAGATTTAATTGTCGAAAATCATCATTCCATAAGCATCGTAATGACCTAAGAGTACACAATGAATTGGACCTGAATTGGACGAAAGTAGGCTGAAAACGCTTTGAGAATCTCTCGCTTCGCATTATTGCATTAATGCGTTCTGCAAAAACCCTTCTTCAAGCTGTAGAGGACAACTCCAAAAATGCGTATGGCTAGTTTTTACTTACCGATACCCTGATGTGGAGGAATTGTTGTGAGGAGTCAATCGTGGAACACCTGAGCCATGATGTGAATGGAATTGAACAAATAGATGATTGTTTACCGATTTTACCGCATATTTTTACTGCTTTTGTAAAGCCGCCGCTTTTTTCGACTCTGATTCTTTCAAAATCACGTGGTAGCTCCATTAATCTAGTCGTTTTTGAATTTCTGACGCTTATAGAGTACGCGCCACCTGCGGAGGTGAGGTCACAATCAGTTTTTTAAATCGCTTGACACTATAGAAGCTTCCTGATAAGCACATGGTCGTGGCAAACATCCGAGAAAAGCTTTGAGTCCTGAAATGAGTTACTAGACAATTTTGAGACACTTGAAAATTTTGACTTCAGACATTTTGTTGTAGTCTGCAGTGGTCGTTTTGCCTATACATCTAGCCGCACCATCCAGAAGTGATGCTTCTCTATCTTTGTCTGCTCTTTTCTATTTTTTTCCTCAAGAAAAAATGTGAGCATGGTTTGCTGGCAAGGACTATGTCTGCTTCTTCAATCAGTGCAAAGCTAAGCACAGTCTTGTTTCGATGAAGGAAGTCTGACCCACTCTTCTCCGTAAGTGAATCGTGAATTGGATGAATTGATTTTGGGAGAGTATTCAATATTCTGCTGCCAGCGACAGCCTGCAATCTATGCTGTCTCGCACAGGTCCGCCGCTTATCTCCATAACGGACCTGAAATTGAAATGTGATCGACGGGAGTCAATTCTTGAAACTTGATAAAAACTTGAAATGGAATGTCCCTCTAACGGTAAGTGATCGCGAACAACGATGGCTTTTCGATAACGTCTCTGTTATGGTCATGTAGAAATGACGGAAACGGTCGTCTCTACCGTAGCATAAATATATGTTGCACTCGAGCCCGATATATAACAATTCACTTTTCCTTAGCGTCGAAATCAGCAAAATGTGTTCATTCAGGTTTTTTTGTCAAGTTGGGATAGGATTGGAGAAGAGTGCGAATCATTGGGACACCATGAATATGAACAGAGAGTTAGAGGGTGCCAAAAAGGGCAGGTGCGGGGTAATCGGCAGGGGAAGTTGGGAACCTCATTAGGAGTCTCCTACTTGAGAATTTCTGTGTAAACCTTTCTTCATGCAAGGATTTTCTGGCAAAAATTCGCCAAATCGTATTTCACGTTTGCAAAGCTTCCGAATCCTAATCCTACGTAACCCAGCCTTTCGACTGTTGTTGGTTTAATAACAGTCGTTTCTTGATCGTGTAACCACATTGATCATAATCAGCAACCCTGCTCAGAAAAGTGAATACCGGTCCATACTTGACATCTTCACAAAATTTTCGACTGCTGTCTGAACAGCATCCAAGGGCCAACTATCTGCATCTTGTCAGGGAATATGCTGCCACTTCTCGCGCTTGGTCCATGATTGCGGCATGCCACAGCACAAACACCATGCCCGCGACAATTTAAAAACCCGGTTAACCTCCAACTATGATTTAGACCCCAATCTTTGTAACTTTTTTTTCTGGCACACTTCAGTGGGTTTATTTAGAATCCAAGCAATGAAGATCATAGATGGAGTGCCAGAATACACTGGTCCCTTAGACGTCTGCATCAAAGTAAGACCTTTAACTGTGTTACCCTCAACTGAGTCGGGCATGAAATTCATGTTTCAGCTATTGAAAAAGGAAAGTGTTCGCCTTTGGAAAGGGTTCACGCCTTATTATATGAGATTAGGGCCTCATACTGTGCTTACCTTTATTTTTCTGGAACAGTTTAACCGAGCCTACATTAGAATATTCCATCTCACATAAATTCAAATAAATTATGCTACTTTCACTTAGTGAATAAAGATAGTTAACGTTTTTGTACTCGCTTGATTATACATGTTGTAAAACATGTGGTCGGAAAATTTATAATAATGTGCTTTGAAAGATAGTTAATATCGAAGGTGTGTATCAGCTGTTAACTCAAACTAAGACACCACAAATCGTTGAACTCTGTAAGAGCTAGCGTGGCTGAAATTCAAGTGTGGACAGTTACACTGAGCTCCGCTCGAAGAACAAGCGAAATATCACATTGACCATTTCAAACGCTTGCCTTGCGAAGTGGTTAATATAACTCATCAGCAACGAAGAAAACAAGGAGTTCGCACAGGATGGGGCCGTCTATATTGCGGTCGATTTCAAGTGCTGGTCAAGCTCGAGACCGGAAATGTGGGCACTTGCTTGGGACCGAAGGGGGGGGGGGGGAAGATGTAGATAAGTGGGACCAAGTCACAGATGCATGTGGCACGTTTATTTATGGTCAAGCCTGCAATGACACATCATCAGGGACGTAAGCCGCAGTTCTTTCACTGTGCATGTTTCACAAAACCTCTTAACTTCTGCTCGTGCAGTCTACCTACTTCATGAGTATTTCAGTAACTTAGTATGAGAAATTCCTATAAATCATAACTACTCATCAAGGCCAGCGCTTTAAAATAGAAGCAAAGAGGACCACAAACACAATTTTGTACCTCGAAATCTCCTAAAAGGCATACAGTCACAAAAGGAGAGTGTAAAATAAAATAAAGTAAAACTAACGAGAACTATGTAGTAGATAATTTCCAGTAGACACATACAGTGCGTTTCAAAAGTATGTGGACACCTCAAAATTCACGATAAAAGGTAACCAAGAGGTTTCGTGCTATGAAATCCTTCTCAATCGATTTCTCGTAGTCGATAACCTATCAGTGGAAGCAAAGCAGATAATATCGCCTCACTTTCGTAAAAAAAATTTTGGATTGAATTTTTTTCTTTGTTTCAAAAGTATGTGCACACTTGAAGAAGATCAGATTTTGGCGCCGAAATTTCCACCGATTTCAATCCGACTTTGCTGTTTTCATTTCGTCATCATGTCTATTCGCGGCATACTTCTTCCTGAAGATGAGCAAGCTCAGATCAAGGCTCTGCATGATACTGGACGTTCCAATCTAGAAATCGCACGATAACTTGGTCGTTCTCCTTCATGCATTGGAAGATTCATCGGCACCCTG
>MU870019.1:29564-48818 GCA_036418205.1 Ostertagia ostertagi | reverse complement strand
CCGAGCTGCTATATACATAATGTTCTCAATGGGTTCACCGGTGTGTAGCTTCCTGGATGCATTAGTTATGACCACGCAAGGCCCCTTTCGACCACAGCTTCAGATGACGTCGTAATATTTACTGTTCCGTCGGAGCAGGGTGAATAACGGTCGAGGAAATCCTCGACCATAGCTCTCTACCTGTGCGAGAGTAGTGCCGAGAGTGAACATCCGCGCGGAGAGCACAGACGGCTCGCGCATGGCGAGTGTGAATGTCCGCGCGAGAGATCGTCTCTGATCAGGCGAAGAATCTCGACGTGCCGTTGAGGAATCCTCAACCGATATTCACCCTGGTCGGAACTTCGCTGAGCTCGACCCGTGCACCATGTTCCCTAGGCGGATTCTTCTAATGTCGTCTCTGCAGTAGGATATTCTGAAGATTTTTGATAGGCTGAAGTGCGTTTCACAATTTTTGGTTTGAAGCGGTGGGTTTGATTTCCTTTTAGTTGTGAATGCCTTCTGAATGTCTTCTTTTATTTGTCCCCCGCCCCCTTAGCCCTATAGATACCTTTGTTTGGTCATCCAGTCTTCACCCGAGCTAGCCCTGGCCATACCAGCGGAGTCGATCACTCATTGTGGTCCTTCCAAAAGATATCGGGGGGGGGGGGCAAGCATGAACAATGGATGACAATTGACATGCCAGTGAAGGAAAAGTAGGAGAAATCACTGAGAACGTCAATTCATTTTCTCGGCTGTGATAGAATCTGGGATAAAACTGTTTGAAAAGCACGTAATGCCGAGACGAAAGAACTACACACGAATAACACGAAATGAAAGAACATGGTGGGGCGCTCGGCGTGTAGTGTCTGCTTGACGAGGCCATGGTTGCAAGCTTTCCCTCAATCGCCCTTTGCACCCGCTTTGAGTTGCAAAACAATCTGGGGTTGCCTATAGGTTCCTCTGTCTGATCAAAAATGTGCTTTCAAATATTGGTGGCTCATTTCGCCTCGTTGGACGGCAGACATGCGTTGAATTGCCTCTAATCGTAAGACTCTGATTGAGAGTCCGAAGGAGGTAAATTTTAAAGTGGAACCCATCGACGTCTGTCCGAGTTCTTCCTACAGCCCACAATTCTGTTCCAACTGTAAGAACACGTTGGCGTGAAATCTGATTCCCAATTAATTTCTTCTCCAAACACTTTAAAGGAACGTATCTCGATCAGAATTTTTGCATTGGGTAGCACCTGCGCCACCCGGCATAGACTTGCTGCCAGGAACAATGGGCGCGCTTCCACGGCGAAAGGTGCTGCGGTTGCTGAGCAGGACCTTCGCAGCACTCCGCCAGCAGCGTTACGCCACAAGTTGATTTGTTGATTTGGACGAGCTGCGTGACTAGCAGCGGCCAAAAAAGAGGGTCCCGTTTTGTGTTTATCTTGACGGATTCTCCTATTTTTTCGCTGCTGAGATACCATTGAACAACACCACGTCACACTAACCCTTTTTGAATTTATCGTAACCGCTACCTTTAAGCTCCACCTGCAGACCACCACGCCGACCAAGCGATTTCGTCCACACCTAGCTGAAACCGTCCAAAAGATCCTTACCACCATTACTTCATCATTTACTCGTCTCTTCAATTGTCCTAGACCAACACGTGTTAAAGCAACAATCCAGGAACGAATTTGCGGGCTAAAAGCACCTATATTGAAGTTGTAGGTGAAAAGTGGGCGAATAGGAAAAAGAAAAGTGAGGAAAGCGCCTAACTGGGGCTTAGACAGGGGCACCCCCTCTGCCGTTCAGCGATGGGGGAAGACGTGTGTTGGACGAGTTGTCCAAATCTGCTCGCAGCAAGCGCTCAATGCCGATCGCTGTGCAAATTACCCCTGCTATGCAGCAACTCGTATGAAGCGCCACCTGAAATGAAAACCTTAATCGACAGGGACACCATTTCACAATCAATATACATTCGCATCAGACATTTTCAAAAGACAACCCACAATGTTGGTCCCCGCACGACCCGCATCAAGCATGGACTCTGTACAGCGTATGTTGAACGATCCGCCCTGGTCCCCCTTCCGGTGAATTTCGACCCTTTCCAGCGCATTTCAGAGGTAGGTTTTGAACTCAGTGACATCTCCTATAAACTTTAGTTGGGCTGGGGCATGTTTTCACTTCGCTTAATGTTACAAGTAGGTGTGAAACCTTCTCCTGCTGTGCTTTAATTTCATTCGTGCAGATTCATCGTCCGATTTGACCAGCTTTTACTGGTTTTCTCATTACTTAGGCGGCTAATTGACTATTCCCAAAGCAAACAATCATATATGATTCGCAGAACTACACTACTGAGTCTCAGGCACGCACCGTGAAAACTCTCAGTGGTTGTGTCGAAATTTCACACATCATTGCGTAACAGTCCTTCCTATCTATAAAATCGTTCGGTTTTGCTTATGGGCTGATGATGATGCACGCTGATGCTGTTGATTCTAAATATTGATGCCAGTTCCTTTGACTTAATAACTTTTTTCTGAAATGACCGTTTTCACCAAAACTTGCATTTTATTCGAATTTCATTAAGTTGAACGTGCTATAGGCGCTATCACATAGTACAGTAGCATACTTTAGGGCTAAGCCTAGGAAGGTGGAACAATGAAGAGTGTTGAATGAATGCTGCTCATGCACCCTGGTGTTTCTCCCCTCTCTTTTGAAGCTTAGTTCTGCTCTTAACAAAAAGTTGATGTTTTTCGCGGTTTCAAATGCGTTACCGACACAATGCCCCCGTATCTTGCGATAGACCCCTTTACTTTCCAAGCCACGTTTCACCGGTAGGGTTGGGCGGAAATTCCTTTGGATCCAGTTTTTTTTCTTCAAAATTCTTCCTTTCTCTTTTTCCAGGGGAATTGAACATGCACAATTATCCTATTACGTTCACTCTCAACGCAGTCTTGGTCATGAAAATAAGATGAAATTCGACTTCCCCTTCTCACGGGAAGTTTTTGGGTAATACCTTGTGATTAACATCATATTGTTAAAGCACAAATAGGTAGATGGGTTCTCATGCTGATGCCATTTAATTCCATAAAATTATAACCCTTCTAGTACAACTCCGCTGACAATCTGATATTTCCACAGTGAATTGTTATTTGTCTAAGCTTCTTTTACTGCTTTGATATTCGACTAATGTTACCGAAGTACAAGCTGTACAGAGTACAAACTAAGGTAATGTCGAATATTTGAAATTATCGAATAATTCATGGCCTGCCCGCTTCCGCCTCGTTACCGCTGAATCGAATAGTATCGCGTCTTTGCGTGAGAATTTAATTTCAATATATGTAAAATCTCTATTCAAGTCAAGTATAGTTCTGAATAGTACTGCGCAGGCGACTACTGTAAGCCATAATTAAAAACCAAATGAACAGGGGGGAGGTGGAATCCGATCCTTATGTTGAGCCACGCATTCGACTTTGACAAGACATTAGATAGGCATTAAAATTCAGTGATCACGTTGGCGGAAGGGCAGTGCGGTTTTGGTGACGTGACTGAACGTTGCAGCAATGACGTCATCAAAACCGCACCGCCCTGCAGCCATCGCGTTCATTGCCTTTAAGTGCATTTTATATCTGTGCCGTATTTACATGGGACGACCAAACACCTGTGCTTAGCGTTCCACGGCTAGAAATGCCATATTTAGCATCGAAAAAACTATAATACGTGAATATCAGATTTTTTTCCAAAACTCTTTCCCCAGGTGTTTTTAACCAAGCCTCAAGTACACCCATATAACCAAGTGGGGGATCGCGTATATATAATACTTCTAGGTCTCGTAGACCACTGTATGTATACCCTGTTTCCAAAACCAAGCGCTCCTCGAGTGCAGACCACACAACACAAGTGACGACGGCCCCACAAAATTTAAATGTTTTTTTTGCCAATGAAATGATTAGCCGTGCAGTTGTATTCTATCAGTTGTCACTTGTCACAAATATCATTCACCAACTATCAGCTATCACTATTAATCACTAGTTACCAGATTTTTTTCAGGGCCGATAACTCCATCTAAATCTAATAAACAGTGATCATTTAGAATATAGCGCGTCATTTGTGAGTGTGTTGTCTGCATCGATGCGGCAACAACAAAATCCACACTGGTTCTCCGAAGAGTTGCATATTGCGCGTGTGTCCACATGGAAGCTATTAGAATATAGGAGTAGAGTAAAACAAATAAAAAGTACGAGGAGCGCCAGAGCCCTCCATTAGCGCTGACCTTTGCGCTCACGCTTTCTAAAGGAGTCGTCCATGGATTTTTCCTAGAAACGGAAGGTTTGTTGAAGACACAATCTGGTTGAACAGTAGTGCAGCGACTTGTCGGGGCGGCTGAGAAAACTCGTTGCAGGATCATTTCTCGTCCTTTTCTCCCACATTCTGCCCACACGATTGATGCTACATTACCCACAGAGAATTTCTCCGAATGTCTCTCACACTTTATTCTGTTTGCAAATGATTTCCGCATAGTGATGTCGAAAAACGTTTCCGAGACCAAGGCGCCGTATTGCTGGAACTGTAATGGTGGTCACCGCAATCGTTCCATAGTTACCAGTTGATTTACAGCGACAGTAATCGAGTATGACATAAAAGAAACACTTCCGCCGCTCTCATACGAGGCGAAGGAGTTGTTGCGATGACGTCTTAGGAACTGATCGCCTGACTCTCTGCGAGTCCTACAATTAAAGAATATCAAAAGTATACAATTTCGGCCCTTGGCCAATGCATCTTGGGATGCGCCGCGCATTCCATCTCCATTAAGAACCTTTGTGGCATTTCAGTGCTCTGTGGCTTCAATATGATTAGCGGAAACTAACTAGCTTTAGCTCAATTCAGCATCTTTATCTAACGGCCGAAAGGATGCAACTCAGGGGCGTGGGCGGAGTCTGTGTGGTGGGCGTGGCTTTTTGAGCGAGCATGTTGCGTGGGGTGCCCTTGAGCTCAAAAAGGGCCTGAATAATGTGTGTTTTTCGTTTCTGTCGCCACAGTATGACGAGTTTATATAGTTACGAATCCGTATTTCATCGCTCCGATATTTCATTTGTAACCTTTTCAAACATTCCGCAATTTTGAGCGAAACTCAAATGCGTGGCGTATTCCTGAGAATAGATCACGCCCACTATTCTCCTATCTTCTTTCTCGAGTTCTCTAATTGCAGGCTGTTTCCGAAGAAGTTTGCCGTGTGTTAAGTGGACGTTTTCAAAGCAAATATCGCGAAGCGGTTGTCAGTCTAACGGAGACCACCACATCGTTGAAAAGTAAGTATATCGAGAACAGATGTGTATCGTCCAGGTGTCCACAGCAACAGCCAAGACGATGTGGTCGTCGTCAACACTGTCGCGAACAAGTTTCCACCCACCGTGTTTACAACGGCGCATGCTGCCCTGCTCGCCTTCAGGGCTGCCCTTGGCTGGACCAGCGCGTTCAGTCAGACGTTCCGCTTTGTTCCTTCCTCTTGTCCCAATGATCCGCTTCCATGAATGTGAAAATGCTGTGTGAATCATTTGGCCGCTTGTCTGAAGCCGTGAGCACCATCGTCGTTGACAGCTAGTTTTTTGACTCTCTGGGTGGTCTCTCAAGATGCATAAAAACCAAATGTAAGGGTGTGTTGGGAGTAAGAATACGTTAGCTTGAAACTGGGAAATTTCCAAGTGGTAGACTATGTCTGACTCAAACTGATATCCCCCAACACACTTTAAGCTCCACCTCAAAACTCCGCCCACTAAACAGTGATACAGTCTCGTTGCTCTCCTTCGAACTCGTTTCCTACCTTTTCTCAACCCCCAACCTATCCATCTGTCCATCTTCGAAAATGCCCGTTCAATGAGGTAATACCATCGCTGCCTCTCCCCGCCCCACCCCACGACCGAGGGCTTCCTTTTTTGATACCTAGAAGCATTCGGCGTCAATCAAGCCTCTCTGGAATGCGCCACGCACTCGAACCTCTTGCAAAAATTGAACTGTTTGGAATTGGTGTCATTCAGGTGCTATCAGACTTATGCCGTGACCTGCGCGAGCCAGCTAATGGCACAGTTTATCCACAAGGACGAGTGTAGTATCCATCCACCTCTGCAACTGGGAAGGCTTGGTTGGCCTGGGGAGGTTCAATCTGAGATCGGACCCCGGGCCACAGAGTCTACTTGATTATCTTGAAACCGCACTATCACCATCCTTCAATACTTAATACGGCAGCTATTGATTCCTAAGCTTTTTAAGTCTCCTAAGAAGTAGTGGAACCTCTAGCGCTTCATTTGAGGACCAACAGGGTCTTATATGGGACTTGCCGTTATAGTTAGCTTTATGGAGTGTCCTAGATATAGCCATAACTCATCACTGTAGACCTTCTATACATAACGCGTCTTTAACCCTAGGGCTATCTGCCCATTTGTGATAGTGATGCTCTCAAATGAACGGACAATACCATCTCTTATGGGCCGTTTCAGGGTCCTAGCGGTCTGATGGGGCCTTCCAGCTTGAGAGAAAAGAAAGTATCAGTATCAGTTGCACGAACTTTATCCACAGAGCGTCCATGAAATTTGGGGCCCTACCCTTCCAAAGTCCTTTTTTGCAGTCCCCCAATTTGGCTCTCACCTCCATGTGGCCGGTGTTATCGCCTTTACCGCTCTCACACTCCACCGGCATTCACATTGTTCACACGTATTCCGTTCTTCTGTTCTTTATGTGTTTTTTTACTTTACTGCCGGGCTCAACCGTATCGAAAGCGAGCAGACGCGAACGCATGCGAAAGTCCGCCAAGCAATACCGCGAGCCGATAAGAATGTCTGCGTTTTTCATCTGCAGCGCAGATTAGCGTAGCAAAATGCTTGACAAAAAAGCCTTGTCAGCCCCGTGACAAAGTCCACCCACTCGCTTGAGAACGCACCGCTCAGCTGAACGACGGCGGTGGTCTGATTAATCGCTTGGTCGTCTGATCGGACAGCCATAAACGGCTTGTTTATGGAGCATCGGGTATGTCAGATCGACCCAAAGAACTGACCATAAAGCTCCGATCTAAAATTGCATCAATGGCTCTCTCGCGGCTATATTGGTGAATTTATGCTCAAATATGGCAGTTTTTCCTTAGGCAGGCAATTTTCCCAATAAAATGTTGGTTTATGGGTGGGGAGGGAGAGTGGAGGAGGGGAAGGGAAGTGGTGTACTGGCAGGGTGGCGGCGCTGACAGCTCGTTCCCTGGTGCCAATGGGGCGCCTTCTAACGCAACCGCCTTACTATTTTCTGAGTCGAATCGGTGTGAAACTTATATGTACAATAGTTCTTAGTGCAGTGTAATGCATCGGCTATTCCTAGTAAGCTGGTCGTAGCATAAGCCAATGCATATACAAATGTCACGACGATTTTGAGCGGTGTGAAGTGCGTGGCGCATCCGAAACGGGGATTGATGACTCTGAATGCTTCAGCCTTCATCATTGAAGCTGTAGTAGTCAACAACAACAGAGTGGAAAGTGTGAAGACATCTCGGAGCTCGCCATCCCGAAAGCTGACAATGTCCAGTGTGAGAGTACTCCTACGAAGACGCCGCGCAAGATCTTTCTTTCAGAGGCAGAGACAGCGCTGTGAATAGCACACGTTGTTTTCGCCCGTCTCTGAGAATAGCCGATAATGCCCTCGACCAGTTCACTCAAGCGCTTCGTTCCTTTTCAGGTCGTTGCCTATTTGAGAGAAAAAATATTGCATCGACCGTAGGATTACAATGTGCCATGAAAAATACGCAATCAACATACCCGCACAATTTTGGAAGCTGTCCGCACACATGGCGCGGCGCACTGAAAAAGACTAGTCTGCAGAATTCCTTTTTTCTCCCTTCGCTTTATCGAAGCGTCCAAGTATGTTTATTGGACGCGTCAATATTAGACGCTAAATATTGAGCGCCTATTATAGCTGTTAGACGCTTTATCATTTTATTACGATTTTATTGCCTAAAATGGCCGCTGCTAGCGCGAAATTTACAAACAATATAAACTTCTTGTTTATTATTTGGCTGTTTATTTTAGTTTGGTTTATTTGTTTTAGTGTTGTTTATTCTTGGGGCAATCCAAACTATCATAACGTGGGCTCTCTTCATGATTGGTACCTCCACTTTCGCTTAGATCAAGTTTTGTTTAGGAGGTAGCAAGAAAGAAACTTGGGGGGGTCTTGCCAAGAAAAAATCTCATAGACCTGCTTTTCCATTTTCGCCCAATGAACTAAAACTACTGAACTACTTAAATTGTAGTAGGTTGTTTTCGATCGATCATTCTTGGCGCCACCATATGACTAAATTAATCGACTTACTTCCCTGGGTTCCTTAGAAGGAGTGTTAGCTGGCAGTGGCGCGCTCACCACGCGAGCGGTCCGGGATCAAATCCTGGGTCGTGAGTCGCCCGGGCCAACCAAGCCTTCCATCCCTCCGGGGTCGGTTAATTGGTACCAGACTTGTCTGGGAGGATAAAAACACACTGACTTGAACATCGGCTGGCCCCCGCAAGTCATTGTATAGGCCACGATCACATTCAAAAGCCATACGTACGAATGCCGCAAGTAAGTAGCAAACTGCGGCCGATCAAGACGGGGATTTATCAACGGCAAAAAGCTTTATCCTTTTTTAATTGCTTGGCACACAATATGACTGATTATCGATTTGTTTTCATTTTGTTTTTCTTTGCCAGCAGCCAGAGTTCGAAAATCAGACTCGGTGTAGAAGCATGAAGCCCCACACAACAACTGAATTATTTATGACCTCGAATCCTGCCAGATCAATAAACACCACACACCATCAAGGAGCGGTCAATTAGCGTGAGACCTGTTTAGGAGAAAAAGTCGGCAAGATCACCGATATTTCATTGCATAAATTGAATATCACTCAGTGGCTTTTGTTTCTGGGTTAAAGTCAAATGCACGGCGTATCCTAATCAGATTTGGCAGAGCTAAACGCTTTCATTTTCTTTTCTGTCAGCAACTTTGCTCTTGGTGAATATCTGTCGTATCTGAAATCGATTTCTTCGTTGTTGTTTTTTTGTTTCTCGGACATTAAAATTCTTCTCGTGTCTGAACGTGTCATCTCCGAAAGCACAGTGGGTGGTCTTGACGAGTCATTCCTTTATGACAAATTCTTCAAGCAGAAAGCACCTCATAATCCGCTCATATGCCTCATCGTGGCTCTTAGAAATTGGCATACAATATCCATTACTGCGTTGGATTATCGCTGACAGAGATTAGCCATGAATGAATCAAATTGAGCCCTGTCGGCCTCTATGAGTTTACATCCGATCTCTCCCCTTCCTACCTGGACGATAACGACTTCTTTTTATGGAAAATGGTCGCTGGAAGGAGGGTGTGGGGGCGGGAGTGCCCCGTGGGATCGGGTCTTGTCCCGGCCAACTAAGCATATCACCTGTTTCGGTTTAGGCGTTTAATATTTTCTTAGGGAGATTGCGCCTAGTGCAACTGTAAATTGATCACCACTGGTCGCTCTTTGTGTACAAAGGCTCTTAGCAGCTTCATAACCCGACCAGTTGTGACCGGTAACCCTCCTTACTGTCTGACTAGAAACTCCCCATTTTCTCGGTGTTCTTACCATAGCTAAAGCTTCAGTAGTGCTAGCGTCTTCGACGTTCTGGCTTTTCAAACGCCTGAGTAAGAAAGATTTATGGCACCACTTACCCTTTACTGCCCCACTCCTCGAAAACTGAGCTGGATTTTATCGAAATTTGTTCATGGACGGTGGACGAAGGGCGAAAGTGCTCTAGACTAAAAAGTACTTCACCTGTCCATTTGACGCGAGAACGCCTGGCGCCCGCGCCAACTGCTGGACAGAACAAACTGATCGCCAAATTTGCCGGAAACTTGTCATCAGGGGTAGTCGGTCCCGTAGAAATTACAGAATTCACATTATTTAGTTGCAAGTGAGCTTTTAGTCTGCACTACGGGCACCGGCACCAACCTGATGCAGTAGCTACTTCTTTTCGTGCTGAACAATGAGACGCTCGTGTTCTACGGGTTGGAGTTATTCCCGGAGCTAGCTTTCTGGTCAAATCCTTAGTCATGGAAAAACTTCGAGAAAAAAAATTCAGCTCAGTTTTCGAGAAGTAAATAGGGCGTAGGGTATGTGCCCAGAGCATTTGAACGTTTTGAGTGAGCTTCAGATCTATCAGCCTTCGTACCTCCTCTGCGCTGGATAACTCGCGTCTCTTGCATTTGTCTCCGGCACATTTTAATGAATGGACAAAAAACTTACGCAATCTCGTCGTTTCTGTCACCCTTCATCGAGTCACTCGCGCACGGCGTATTCTCCAAAAAAAACGCGAAAAATTCATTTTTTGTTATGATTGATTTTCGATCTGTTACCATGCGAATGTAATCGCTCTATGTGTGTGACGTGACGTGCGCAACGGTGTGCACCATTGAATCGATTCCATCCATAGTGACGATCCAGTTCGACGACATTAAACTAAATGAGAGGGCAATCGAGTTGGGCAAGACAATTTGTCTGGTCTTTCCTTCTTCATCTCTTCCTTGGTTTCTATCTGGTCCCACTTTGCTCGTCGTTTCGTGGAAAACCATGTCAGTCGATAAATTTCCGTTCTCGATACTAATCAACTCAACGCAATTGTCACACCATTTATGTTATTAAGCTACTCATCAGTCCTAATTACCGTAATCTGCAGTACTTCCCAGATTCGTCTCTCAAAAATCAAGAGCTCCATTGCCTCAGAAGGCTGTGTTATTTATTTAATTTTCCGTTGCTTCGATCAATACTTCTTTTTTCGCATTCGCTTTTTTATTATTTTCAAAAACGTAAAGTTGACAAACCAGGCAGTGAGCTATCCTCTTGGGATACGCCATGCACTCGACATCCATTCCAAATTCGCACACGTGATGTTTCTGACAAATATCGCCGTATTTTTCACTGCACTACTACTATCTTCTATGCGATTTTATCGAAGAAAAAAGCTCTAAGCGTACGGCTTCCGGTCCAATTGTGACATTGATTCTCGTGCCAAGCCAAAACAATGTCGTTCTCCCACTGCCTCTCAAAAACTAGCTCCACGATTGGTGAAAGAGCATTCCGTTTAGTACGCTCACTTTTTCAATGTTCCTATTTTAAAACATATTTTTGCGGTTTGATTTTCGAGTGCGCCATGTATTTGACTTTATTCGGAATGGTGGAAACGTTTGGATGTCCAATAATCTCAAAACTGGCATTGATGGGCCAGTTAGCGCTCTTATCGTTGGGTTTATGTTCCTCTTTGAGCAGCCAAATATTAAATATCGACCTTTGAGAAAAAGCTATCTTGTTTGCTGCCTTTTCTGTGAATCGACCAAAATTGCACTTGATTGTGAAGCCCCTATCAGAATGACTTGAAATTTGGCCCAGTACGGCCAGAAATCGGCTACTTTCTGCGGTTCACTGACCAATTTTCCCCCAGTTGACTGCTATGTCCGTAAAAAGCAACCATACACATAGCAGAGAGCAAAGTCAATATGAGCTCAAAGAGTAGCTAGCTAGCTGTGAGTCTAATGAGCCTAATTCGCTTCATATTCTCCCTCATGCTCACCACTCTACCGCCCCATGAGCTCCTGTTGGTGCTAATTCGCCCGTGGTTGCATATGCCCTCTTCATCATATTTTGTCCATTGGAGCGTAACGTACTCTTCACGATATTTCTATTCTTTCCACCAATTCGGGAAGCTCCAGCCGGCTTTTTCTATCAGGTAGAGTGAAAAGCTTTTCCACCGAGTTCCGCATTTTTCTGCCCTTTCTAAGATGTGGTCGTCCTGAAGCTGCCAATTTGACCACATTTGACGTCCACACCCTCATCCCGTGGCCGTAATCGATTTTACTCAGTAATGCTCTCACGGCTCTCGCCGACAATTCACTTTTTGCCACTTTATCTCGGCACATCTAATCGGAATGTGCTGTCGTCAACCCTGATCGTTGACTGCCTACTTTCAGACTCTTTTCCTCAGCCGCTATCGCAGAACTCACAAGGAAGGAGGTAAGCACCTTTTCGTTCCTCTTTCCTCTCTTTTTTCTTTTTTCCTTATAAAGAAGTGCATCTATGAGATGCCATTTTTCAACCGTAATGTCCCAGAAATGGCTCGGCACCTCTTGAAAGCGCGGACACGAAGACTTCACTTTACTCCACCAGCGACTCAATAACGACGCTGTCAGCGACTATCTGGCCTTGGTGAGTTACCTGGAAAGCTTCTTTTGAACTGGGCCATTTCGGACAATAGCAAAGGTTCATGAATAGCACTAAACAGACAACTGACCTCTTGCTAGCCAGCCAGGCGGCCATCTGCTGCTCAACGGCCAACCATCACCCGCGTCTGCTATCCCCTCTTGCAACAAAGTCCATCATCCACTGTGTCTGTCCATCGATATGTTCATTTGCTGCACGCGTAATAGCTTTTCTGCAACGCGCATGTCTTCTGCCTGCTAATCAGATTCCATTCAGTTCTGAATGGACGCAGAGACCTAATGACACACTGATTCCTCTTATGCTCGATTTGTCCACTTTGCTGAATTAATTGAGAGTGTTTCCTTGTTTGGCCAGTGATTCATTGATCCATGCCGCCGTTTGGCAATTCAGCTGTCCATCAGCGATACCTCCCGAAGAGACTTAGCTAATGACGTGCCGATGTTCGTTACGTATTCATTGCTTTCTCGTGAATCCGCCGAACCTTTTTTCGTTGTGTTTGTGTTTCACACGCACCACATTTTCGGTCTATTCATTCGTTTTCCGTCTAACACACGCCTTAGCCCAGTGCTGCCCGCTTTTGGAAACGCCAATTTGCACACGGCTAATGAGCAGCTTTCGGCAGAAACCAGCCACAAAGTCTTTTGATGAAGCGCTTGAACGCAGCCTCGTTGAAGTCCAGTTGAGCAGGCCAGTCCGTCATGGCTCGGTGAGATTCATGTCGGTTCGTTAGTCATTGATAAAAGGTTACCGTTAATCTTCGGCTTCAACGACCCGCGTCGAATTCCCCGTCTGCCTCACTGCTAACGCGATTTCTCAGTTTGTCTCCGTTCATTGAGCTCAACGGACCATAGCGGACGCTTTCATACTCTTTCTGCTTCCTCTTTTCCCAGTCATTCCCAATGAGGGAGAATGTTGTTCAGGGGATAGAAGGGCCGCTTCACATTCTCTCACATGCCACCTTGGGTTTCAAGCTTTTCCGAATCTTGTACTACTTTTATTTCTTCCAAATTGAAAGGTTATCTGCACTACAATAATTAGTGGGATAAAACACCGGAATTGTGCACATGAAGAGACCTCATAGATTCGGACCGATGTCCAATATGTGCGGCATCCTATGGGCAAGGGCCTCAGTTCGTCTCTTCCCTGTTGTAGTCTACAAAGGAAATATTGCAGCAATTGTTTCTGAAACTTCGACATGAAGAGATCAGAGTGCTTAGAATGAATAATATTACCTAGAATCAAATTTGTTCGAGTTTAGTCTACACTTTTCTTTACAATTTTCAATTTCCCCAACTTCATATCTGTTTCCGCTTAGGCTTCAGGGCTAACAACACTGTGTGCTCTATGGCCCTACTTTTTTTTGTCGGTAAAGGTTACGCGAAGTCGGGCAGCACCTGGCTTTTTTCAAAAACTCAACCCTATTACTCTTAGACAGGGTTGGTGTGACGGGGGTCATCATCACCGACCTGTCACCTGGGACGCTGTACTGAAACCACTTTTGCAATTTCTGCGCAGGGCATGGTTTAAGCCTCGGCAGGGATTGAACGCGCGTCTTTCAGAAGTGCCCACATGAGACTACACTCTTAAAGGCAAACCCTGCGATTAGCCCGACTTGGGAATTATACCGCGAGGGAAATTGTAAGGTCCCTACCTACCTAGATCACTCCAGCTTCGCCGCAAAAGTTGCGCGGTGAGGGCGCTAATCCTTACGGGCCTGCAACCATCGACCCCCGTTGCAACGCTTCCCACCTAGATTGATATACAGATCAGCGTGCTCTCTCGACAAAGCGCTCTCTCGCGTGTTTTGTCTTCTTTGATCGCCCTGTCTCGCCATCGTACCACATCCGACCTTCCTTGAAGGTTAAGGCCTTAACTGTCAGCGTTCCCAAAGATTCTCTCACTTTCACGCCGTTCTGCAGCTCACCATCAATCATCAGGGCTTGCCTTCAATATTTCGGCTACACCTCCTTTCACCCTATTACTCAAACTTGAATCCATTTATTTGCATACCATCCCGGCTCTATTTATCCATGAATTTATACTGTTACGCTTTGACCTATAAGCAAATAAATATTCCTATTTTATATCTCTCACCAGACCCAATCTTTAAGACCGCACGATCTTCCTTTTTGGATGCGCCATACACTTCACCATCATTCAGAATCATAGTGATATTTGGATGCGATTTACGTCACGAAGTGGAGATCAAACAATGTAAACGTCCGCTTTTTCACACCCTTATGAAAATCTAGCGAATGATCGATATGGGAGTGGTGGAAGACTTAGTTGACCCGAGCTGAAGTCAGTCCGAAACGTGTCGGCGTGATAAGTGGCGCCACTTGCCACTACACCGCCTCCGCCTACTATGACCTTGCATGATAGAAAAGACGTTTTTGAAGAAAACTTCCCAATTTGAAACACCTCGCAGTTTAGGTCGATTCGAAGCATAATCTTATTATACTGAGAAATGAAGGTCCGAGTGCCCGTTGATTATGTATTTGTATACGCCACACATCCTACGATCGTTTAGAATTGTAGAAGCATTTGAAGGCCAAATCATGCATTGCTGAGACAAGGCAAGGCATAATTCGCATTTCCCTCTTCTGACCAGTCCAGCGCCCAATATCTGTCCGCAGGAAGGCCAAAGGCTCCGTTAGGCGTTTGATTCGACTCAATAAATCGTGCAGAAATGGGGTAGCTCCTAGCTCCTTAGGTACTCTCATCCCTTCTCATCAGAAATGACGATTTATGTCTCGGCGCTGCTGGCTGGCGTATGCGACTGGACTCGGTGGTCTAAGCTGATCTTCAGTCATGCACCCTTTTTCTGCATAATCTAATTAGTGTAATCCAGAGAAATCGATAAGATCTTCTTGCTTAGAGGTTATTCAGCGCTCATCTCGGGGATGAATATGTCCCCGAATAATGAAACGAGGGAAAAACTGAACTGAAGTGACAGCCATTGAAGCTGCATGCGGGCTATTGAAAAGCCATAGGAATTTGAGATTTAGAAAAAGACAAGAACCTAGGAAATGGCTCCTGAAATAAAAGGAAAAGAGATGAGATGGTTTCCAGCGGAGCGGCCCTTAATGCCATTTATGGCGCGCAGATTAGCTACGCATATGGCACACGCCGGGTTCTTCCTACAAGTGTATTGCACCATTGGCTAATGACGTAAAAAAACCGTTGGAAGGGGAATTTTTGGCCGATACGCTCACTCGAGCGTGTCGTGATAGGCAGATTCTAAAGTCCGGGTTTCTTTTTCCGTGCCATAAATGGCTTCCATACCTCTAGTAGCCGATTCCCATGGGATGTACATATCCCATTACTGGCCTGGATTCTGTCCTTGTACGTGTTTTCCCGCTCGTATCCCTCCCAACTAATCCGCCAGTGCCGTTCTCCATTGATCAGTTATCTCATTGAAAACGCATATCGCCCCATTGCCAATT
This sequence comes from Ostertagia ostertagi, assembly GCA_036418205.1. NCBI lineage: Eukaryota > Metazoa > Nematoda > Chromadorea > Rhabditida > Trichostrongylidae > Ostertagia > Ostertagia ostertagi. Next base: position 33,153 of record MU870019.1, on the reverse strand, counting down.
CGCCATAACCTCCATAGAAACCCCATTTCGTTCAAACTTCTCCACTTGATTGACGAGCTTGGATTGCTGGGCAGTTTAGTTTGTGTTGAGGCTAACAAACTGATTGGATTTCTCGCGTTTTCTCACAGAGGCCTTCTTTGCTGGCTGGGGAGCTAATGGGGAGCATTGTTCAGTTGATTTTTTTCATTTCAAAGGCATCATCGAACCTGACCGAGGCAGAATTTCGCGAGTATGCTGAGCTGTTGCATCGATCGAAACACGGTGAATTGCCGTTGAAGGAACTTCTCCATAAACTTATGGAACTATTCGGTCCATGGAGAAAGCACCTTTTGACAAGTAAGCCGCTCTTTGTTTCAATCCTATTCTTATTGGTTTATGCAAACTGCAATTATACCCTATCTTGAAAAAATAACTTATCCGCCTCAATTTGAGGGCATTATTGACATTCTCTTTCTCAGAAAGGTCTCAAGCAGAGTCAACCCTGCGTTGCGCAGTTCTCAACGGCCACGTTGCGCAGTTTCGCCCGATTAGACACGTTCTCTCGCGCGAACATTCACACTCGCATGCTCGAGCCGTCTGTGTCTCCGCCCATACAGCGTGCGTTGAGGATCTCTCAACGTGCCGTTGCGAACTGCGCAACGCAGGGTTGACTCTGGTCAAGATGACAATTTGCTCCAGTCCACTTTTGGCTCAAGCAGACCGTGGAACTTCGCGATTGCTCTCAGCTTATTCTTATGCTCGCTTCTCGTTATCGTTACTGTAACATTCCCTTTCAAAAAACTAGAAGAGCATCGGGTGCAGACCATACACCACAAGTGACGACGGCCTCAAGTAATCTGGTTAGTAGTGGTTTATAGTGATAACTGATTTTGCTAAAAGATAGTTGTAATTAGTGAGCTTTTGATCAGCTGGACAAGCACATGACTTCATTAGCAAAACATTTACATTTGGGGAAGCCTGTCGTTCACTTGTGTGTATGGTCCTCACCCGACAATTCTTTTCTTGACAAGGGAATGTTGTGTCCTTGTAACTCGGAATGAATATGAACGTCTATGAAAAGTTACCTAGTAAACGCTAGGACTAAACCTATGAGGGGCTAGGGTGTCTTCCGGGAAAAACGAAAGTGCTTATAAGAACCAGGGGTCTCACTCGTTTCTTCTACAGGCTTAGTCCGAAAAGTTACATAAAATGTTTTGGTGCGATAAAGTGGGATGGATAGGCCGTATTTGTTGAATACGGTAGGCGCGAAGTGTATGTAAGTGGGGATTGCTGCTTACTATAATGATTCACTCAGAACTGAGGGAATTTGTCAGCCAGAAGAGTGTAACCAATCGAGGGGAGAGGAGTGGGGGACTGGGCAGTCCTTGAATGCGTTGAAAAGCTGAATGTGTGAGTCATATCAAGTGCTCTCGTCGCGTCACAGTCCGCAGGCAGCCCCCCCCAGCAGCTCCGCACTTAACATTTCGCGCCTACCGTTTCAAAAAAATACGGGGTGCCCGTCCCACTTGTATTCCGTCGAGGGTCTCGCCCACCCCTTCTAAAGCTTGGACGTAACATGAAAGTTTTAGGATGATGGTATTGTGGAACAAAACTTTCGCGCCAGGCGGGGCGTAGTTTCTTAGAATGCTTTTTTAACGCGTGATTCGTTCTAACACCTAGTGACTCGCCCCCCACACTTTCAGGAGAGACCCCTCTATTTTAATTAAATGCGGCCATGGCAGCATATGATGGTTGGACCTCCTTACGATCTGGTTGTTTTTTTTTTCCTGGCGTGTACCGATTATAGCCAGGGGCCAGTTCTATGCCGCTTTTCGGCTTAATTCCATGATTTTTGATTCATTAGTGTGTCCCAGCTTGATTTTTGGATTTTATCACTAAAATCAAGGCGGCCACCTTATTCTTTTCTTCAGATGTCATCTTCCTTTTAATTTCTGCATTTTTCCCTATTCTTTTCGCACCATCGAGTGTAAGAAAATGAAATTAAATAAACTAGTTTGCATGTAGAACAAATGTAAAATTCAAGAGCAGTTCAAAAGAAGTAGGCGGCTTTCGACGAATTTCCATATTCCCACGTTGTATAACCCATAACTCACGTGTGACAAATTTACGGCACGATGTAGCGCCACTACACGCTGGGCTTATTTATTGTCTGCTTGTTGCTGTGTAAGCTCACCGTCAATCGATATTCGTCACTCTCATTCTTTTGTATATACATATTTTAACGGGTCTATTCCAGTTAGGGGGCATCATGATGCAGTTTCTCGGCGAACTAGTGTGAACTCGAACATTCCAGCTTTTCACGCATGTCAAGTGACTGCCCTCACCCCCACCCCCGTAGACTGGCTACACTCCCCTGGCTCGGAGTTACCCTAGCTTTCTGGCCCCCGTAACTGGAATAGACACTTTTCTACGTTTCAGCGGTTCAAGCGGTTACATTCTTCCGTTTTCTAGTGCTAGAAAATGATTCTGAAGCTGGGCAGAAGAATAATGCACACGGCGTCATTAATCCTTGTTTGGGATGCATCACGCAATCTACTTAACTTCAGAATTGTTACAGAAATTGAATGCGATTTGTTTTATACAATTACTGTACAATGACTAGCGAGGGCAGCCAATGCCGTTAATTGTAAGGTAGGAGGCGGAGGGAGGCACGCGGCGGTGCCGCGTCTGTCAAGCGCGATGGCACTAAGCCTGAGCCTGGGAAGGAAGCTCAGAAGTGCCAAAAGTTGATTCTGCGAAATCACAAATCACACTGTTCACAACTTACCCACTTTTCCTAGGATAAGACCTAGTGCCGTCGCGCTAGAGAGACCGCACCGGTGATTTGGACGAGCAGAGTTGCCAGCAGCGGCACAACTGGAGCAACTCGATTGGAGTGTGGTTTGGCATGGTGTTACCAAACGCGTTGCGCTGAACTCGTTCATACGTCCGCTTTCTGAGCTGTACCTGTTCATGAGTGAAAACCAACGGCCAAAAAAGGGGGTCCCATTTTGCGTTTTTTGACGGATTTCTCCGCTTTTTCGCCACTGGCGTACCATTGAGCACCACCACGTCTCCTCTAAACCTTCTTGAATCTATCGTAATCGCTGCCTTCAAAGGAGGATTCCACGATAAGAGCGAAGGTTGAAGAAGGGGGTTTTTAATCTAGTGGAGAGACAGACGGACCCCCTAACGATAAGGGTGCGGACCAACACGCAGTTCTCATCGATGGATATCATCCCGGTAATCTAGGCTGCACAGTTGGCCCGGAACGCCTACCGACTACCCTAGGATGGCCATTCCTTCTGCACAGTTGGCCCGGAACGCCTACCGACTACCTAACAACTCGCAGGAGGTCTATACGCGGTAAGTGATTAGGTAGGCGCTTGACAGCTAGAGCGGAAAGGGCTGTAATTTCTCTTTTTTGCCCACTTTTCCTTTTTTCTCACTTGCCATCCGCTTCCCATTCCTACTTTTATATTTGAGTGGGATTACCTCATCAAGTCTGATCCCAATCCTTGCCTTTACGTCTGCAACGCCATGATACATATCGACATGAACAATGGCTTGCAGATGTTGGTTGATGTGCTAGTCAACCTTTGAGGTGCGC
>MU870019.1:13106-28096 GCA_036418205.1 Ostertagia ostertagi | reverse complement strand
GAGTGGGATTACCTCATCAAGTCTGATCCCAATCCTTGCCTTTACGTCTGCAACGCCATGATACATATCGACCTGAACAATGGCTTGCAGATGTTGGTTGATGTGCTAGTCAACCTTTGAGGTGCGCCTACTACCGGCCAGGAGATTCCGAAGCAGGAACTAGATTGACCTTGATTGAGATTTCTTGTAAAGTTGGATCCCCGGATAATGTGTACACGGAAACGGCGCCTCTTGCCACTCCTCCCTTCATATGGTTTTGCTGTTCACACTGTTCCGAACATCGATTATTCTTTTCATTCTTGCAATCGTCAATTCTTCTGAATCAAAAATGCAAATGTACGATGCCCTAGGCAGGAACATTAATAACGCTCCGTGTGTTAATTATCATTATTCCATATGCAGCACGGGGCGGAGCATAGCAGATGAGTCCTGCACTCTTCTGTGCCATCTTCGCTTCATCAATTGCCAGGAATTCAATTTACTTTTGAGCTTTATATCATTTTGAATAGTCCGACTCATATTTCTTCCACCCCAAATAGTCCAGGTAAAAATTTCAATCGATTGCGCAATTTTATCCTATTTTACATGACGATTCGTTCGTTTTGTCGGGAAGTGGGCGGGGCTTTCGAGGTGGGTGGATCTACGCGGCCTAGGGAACTTTTGGACAGTTGCGCTTTGATGGAGAGCGCTTTGAAATAGTAGAGAATAACCCTCCACAAGTGAATTTTTAACTTTTCGCTACTGCATGTGAATGGACTGAGGTGATACAGCAGCAAGTGGCGCTGGCTCAAGGGTTAAATGCTGGATCGTCCCCCGTCCAGTGCAACCAAATTTTCTGCTTCGATGGATTAGCACACTCACACTCGCCTGGAGGGTAAAACCGCTGACTTGCAAATCGGCTGCCCCAAAAGTCTTTGTATAGGTCATATCGCATTCCATTTCCACACCGAATCTGAATAGAAATAGGGTACGTGGCGCATCCTCAAAAATCTGTGATAACGTCGAGAGTTTCTTTCTTAGGTCTTTTACATTGCAAATGACTTGTTGTTCAAGGCACTCTTCATGTTTAGGTGGTGTTTGGTTGTTGTGTTTATCAGGACAAAGCCATCTGACAGCTGTTTATCTTCAGGGCTGCACTTGTTGATTCGAGCCGAAGATCAGGCCGAGTTTCGCGAGATTCTCGAGCTGCACAACATCACGCCAGATTCTGCCTAGTCAGCAATTATTCATTCTATTTCTCAAACTGGTAACGTCTTTACGGTGCCATCTGGAATCGCCCAAGCTCAATAAAGCTTTTCACTTTTTTTTCTCATTTGCACTTTAAAGTAGCGTCGTCATCCGCTCCTATTTCTGAAACTGTTCATTACATTGATTATTTTTTTTTTTTTGCGGGTTTCCAATCCGTGTGTGAGAAGATTGTTCAAGATTGTTCCTCTACGTCTCTATTTTTTCATGTTTTCTGCCGCGAAGGGTTAGAGCGCAGACTGACAGAGGCTTGAGTGACTCGGCTTTGGCAGATATTAGAAGAGAAGGATACGCCTAATTGTGAGTCTAAAGGGGAAGGGGCTCAGGTGTGCCACCCTTCGTGTGGCTGAACTTAAAGTGTGTGAGCTTGTAGTGATGAGGGGATATTTAGGCGAGGCGCAGACGAGGGCAAAGCAGTGACGCGAATCAAGGGACCATGTTCAAATTGCCTGCAGGCTTATAAACTGTTTGATTCCCTGTATCTGCCTTTCGCATCATGCGCAAAAAAAAACGTTGCTTACCATTCCTCCATCACTTCCTTACCATGTGGTGTTGATCTATTGCGACGTCTTTTACAAGATTTAAATACCCTCTATTCCGGAAAACGAGAAGAGCGTCGAGTGCAGACCACACACCACAAGTGACGACGGCAAGAAAAAAGTTTTTTTTTCTTTTTCCTTGGCCGTCGTCACTGTGTGTGTGGTGCGCTACGCACTTGACGCTCTTCTCATTTTTGGAAATACAGGTATATTGGACCGGGTTCGGGTGTAGAGCTATTGGCATATCTGCGCTCTCGCGACGAATAATGGCACCCAGGTAGTTGAGAAATCCTCGTGGATAAGCAGCTCATTATATGTATCGCTTCTGGAATAATACGCTAGTGCCTTCTCTCATTGTGAGTGTGATGCGGGAAAATCCCTCTGAGATTTTGCTTGTTCTTTTCCATGCCCATTTTGATCTCGGTGAAGGGCCCATTTGTTCACAGTATTTATGTCTACTAAACAACCAAAATACTAATTAAAAAAATACGTTCAAGATTCCCATCCCCCATCAGTGGCGCAAGGGTGGTATGTGGCCCCAAGGGAGACAAGGGAAGAGGAATAAACCACGTAACGTAGCGCGTGGACCACGTGCAAAGTCTGTGAACTAATCTCGTGAGTGGAGGGTGCAACATGTGCACCCACGCTCCCTCTCTCCCCACTCTCCAACGCAGCAACAATTTAGAGGATAGCATTCTCCTATGTCCGTAATCTGTTTGTTGTTTACCTCCCCGGCTCATGTCCTTTCCTATTTATTGAGAGCTTTTTCCATCTAGCTTAATAAAGCTCTGCCTCTCAAATGTTTCCCTCACGCCTGAAAATAACGAGTATTTTGTCATAGACAAGGGTTGAGTAGAATTACAATACGAGAACAGTTGTGGATCGGACGAAGTTTGCTGTTCGCCAAAGCTCATTTCGCACGTACGCGATCGCGAAACCGCCGGTGCCGGGGCTTTACCTGATGTGCCGCGGCGTCACGCCCAGCTGAACTCGTCCGAAACCACCCCCTTCTCGTTTTATAAAAATTCTGGTGTCCCCAGAGGTCCATTCGCGCGGCCGAAGGAAAGACGCAACGCGGCAAAGGGGCGAGTGTCGCCACCGCATACTGTAGCGATTAGCGTTCATTTTAGCAAGTGGTACATAGTTACGTTCATATACCGCCCGCACGCCGCATGGTTTCGTCCTTTGCCGCGTCTGCGTCTCTTCCTTCGCCGCGCGATGGACCTCTTGGGGGACACCCAAATATTTCGCACCATGTAGATGCTAACGAAGGCTCCCCCACTTTCTTCACGATTTGGGTCGCGGCCGACGCAAATGCCGCGTTCTGTTTCGTGGGGCGCGAGAGGGGCGTCAGGCTGTGCCTGAGTTATTCGAACGTACATCATATGTTAGTTTCATCCGATCGTAACGACACGTAATGTAACGTCGAATACTCAGGCTAGCTGATGCCGCACTACTCGGCCGCGAACGCCGCGGGTTTTGCCGCGGCCGCGCCCCAAATCGTGAAGAAAGTGGGGGAGCGTAACGAATTCATCTGGTCCTGTCAGTATTGTTATTTCTTATCTATCGCTTCTGTCCGTGCTCGTTAGGTCGAATGAGGAGGTGTTCTGCCGCGCCTCTCAGGCACAGAATAGCCTAACTCCCACTCTGCAGACTGCCTACGCATTTTCCATTATCTCTTTGTTCATGCATTATCTCCGTTTCTGCACCAGAAGCGTGAAAGCACAGCGCTGGATCAGAAGGTTCATTACCTGCGAAAGCACTACCTTTAGGCTCAACTCATGGTGCTTCCAAACACGCCTCTCACCTGGCCTTGATTCTCGCATTCCGGCGCTATGGCGCCTTGGGGAGGGGGGACATTCAAGACAGGAGATTGTAAAACCGGCTGAGTGTCGGACATAGGATGATTTAGGCACTGGGAAAGAAACTGGTAGGGAGAACAAAGCCTGCTCGCGTCCTCCCACAGATCCCTTCCCCTCCCTAAGGCTTAGTCCCAAGTTCTGTAAGGGCTCAATCACTTCAATGTCCCTCTTTAGGACATGAGCGCCTCACTTTCTAAATCTGGTACTGTGTTCTTCGATTGGTCAAAATAATTTTTCTAATTATACTTATAATTGTTGCCGCGTTTGAATTAAGTCTCTTCTTATCTTGTATTGTTTTGAGGGGGAGTAATGACTCTTCACTACGAGACACACGCCGAACTGAATAATTATCCCATTTCAATAACGTTATCGCTTTTTCTCTTTTTGAAAGTGCATTTCAGGGTCATAGTTGGTCAATCCCTAATCGTCCCCGCGTTAGATCAATGTACCCAGGCCATCACTACGCGATTTCTCTCCGGCTGCCCTGTTCTTTTGCTGACTTCGTGAAAGAAATATGCGGTGGGAAAAATAAGGATTCCAACCAGGCCGTTCCCCGGTTCTTCACTAATTTTCACAAGGGGCTTCTTGATTAGTCCTATGTTTGCGATGAATGGGCGCCTTTTTGCAGACTAAACTTGTTATTCGTCGCCTTTTGAATTTTTCAATTCTTCATTTCATACGTAATATGACCGCTGGTGTCCATTTCTCCCCGCCGTAGTATCGCTTTTTACACGTCTGCAATGCTTTCTCAACTTCTCAATGCTGTCTGTTTTTGTTTTTGTCGTCGTATTCTTCTGACGTCAACATATTTATAGCGTCGTGGTGAATTATGCTGGTTGAGTACGTCACGTTAAGATCGTCTGAATTGATCGTCTTGATTTTCAGGTACTTGGCGGGCGATGAGTTTCGGCCGCACGTCCGTCCAGTGGCGGTGGAGGCGGCGGAATTCGCGGCTTCTTCTCGAAACTTCGAAAACCATCCGATCAATTCATGCAGGTAATTCAGTTTATGTTTAGTACCTTCAATATCATTTTGTTCCCTACATGCTTTTTTATTGACTTTCATCATGTTTTATTCTGAAAGTCAGGATATTGATTACTGCTGATTCCATATTTCATTGTCCTAACATTGTGCGTACTTTGAAGCGGTGCTTAATTCACCTTCAATCACTCTCTTTTTGGTTATATGCACGAGAACACGGAGGACCATGGTACGAAAGTAGCCCAATTAAATGTCTCCCGCACCCTTGAGACGAAAGGAGTATGTCCCACATGGCTGCTTATTAAATAAGGATGATATCATCAAATACATTATGTTCGCAAGGCCGAAATCCCACGATAATGTGAAAACTTGAAAGAATCTTGAAGAGATCTAATTTTAGAATCGATAGAAGATTTGCGTCAACTAGGTTCGTAGTGGGCTAAATATGTTGACCTAACATTTTGATCCTCCCGAGTGTCTTCAAAGCGGGCAGCTCTGTCGTGCGTAATTGAGGAAGTCCCCAGAGTTCCTAGAATTTCTTGCGCTTCCCGAATCTTCGTTTCGGAAACGATGAGGACCAGAAAACGCGAAATTGGGAGAGACTAGCTGGATAATTCATGACAAAGGAGAGCAGCATTGCTGCGACAGCCTTTTTTTATTATCACCATTTTCACTTCTTTTCTCTTTGTGAGACCTGAAGTTTATGATTGTTCGCCTTGTGACTTGCAATAACGTGGTCGGTCGCTCGCATATCTTCACGACATGGCTGGTTGATGGTTGCACACAGAAGGAGTTGGGGTACGATACATTCCCAGGCGCTGCCGATTGCAACATTGACCATCGAATCCAGTGGAACTTATTTGCATTGAAGAGTAGGCGGTAGGCAGACGGCAGCGACGACGATGAGAGCCGCGGTGGAATCGCTGCGGCATTCATTCCGAGTCTGATTAGCAAAGAACATTGTTTCGGATGTGAAAAAGTGCAATTCTGAAGTATTTGCGGGGATTGCTGCAATCAAATATTCCTTCTTAGCGAATGTTTCTCATCGATTACTGGCATGTTTGCGATATTCACGTTCTCTCCTCGTTCGCGGCGTCCTACATCTGCCCATTTTTTGTGAAACAAGGAAGTACTTCTCTCATAACATATCGATTTTATGAAGGACTTTACGGTCATTCTTTCCTCAGTTAAGAAAATAGATAAGATGTAATCATTCTTGTCGTTGTTATCTATACGAGTGAAGGCAAATAATGATAAACAGCTCAAACAGTTGTTTGCAGTGCTATCTGGTAAAAGCGAACGCGGTTACCTTGCGATTGCTAACATAATGACGGACTCTGTCAAGTGATTCTAACTGACACCTTACAGTCTAGCTATCGGTATGGCGCGATGCGACACAAGAAAGACGGCTGCGTGACTGCACGAAAAATGCCAGCCCTCCCACCTACCTGCGAGTCTGACCACCACAAAACATGTAAGATATCCTCCCCCTCCTCCCCCATTGCTCTGGTCCATTGACTTGTTGAAGATAAAAGGGGAGTCCTGAAGACTAGGAACAAGAAGTATTTCATGTGGGTCGTGGATCTCCTTCAGACAGAGATAGGATCGTGCTGAACCCAAAATTCTCTCCATGCCGGGGCTAAACCTGCCGTAACGACACTGCTCTTACCAAACTTTGCGGTGCTAACTTAGTTGGGGGGGGGCACGCGGCGGCGCGGCAGTCTGCTCACCTGGGCTCTCTCGAGCGAGACAGTGTAAACTCGAACATTCCAGCTTTTCACGCATGTCAAGTGACTGCCCCCCCCCCCCACCCCCTAGACTGCCTACACTCCCCCTGGCCCACGGATTTCCGAACATGCCAGGCGAGCAGACTGCCGCGCCGCCGCGTGCCCCCCCCCAACTAAGTTAGCACCCTGCAAATTACAGCAGTCTTTTTCTGAATCTTACAAGGAATCTTTGCTCATAAAGTAATGTCAGGAAAGTAACTGTTGGATAGACTAACTAGGGTTACCCTGCCCTGGACGGTGGAGTGACGCCGAGCGAAAAGAGGACATTACAGTACAGTTGGCAATAATCAATACCTTGACAACACGGAGCGATTTTTCGACCGAAGTGGTTGTTGTTTTGCCTCCATTGAGAGCGAGCGCACTTAACTGGCTATACGAAGATGCATTAGTGAGAGTTTCATGAGAAATAATGGTTCTAGGTTGTACATTTTTGCAGCCGTCAGGAAACTTCCCACTTAGACTCCCTCGAAGTTGTTGCTGTTGCTTAATCCAAACCCATACGAGATTCGTATAGGTAAACCAGCCTTTTCTGCAGAAGACATGTTTATCCATTTCCTTCCGCCAACAAATAACGGAAATTGAATGAGCTGCGCGTCGCCCACAAATTCGGCCACACAAAACTGATGTTGTTAGCGGTAGAAGAGGAAGGGGAGAGGATTAACCGTACAAGTCCTTCCAAGTCTTCAATATTTGTAACGTTCGCATAAAGTACATCTTGCTGCCCCTGTGAAGGTGAACCGGCAGTGACAGCCAACGAGATAGCCCCGACCCGAGGAGCAGTCGCCCTGCGCCAGTCGGCGAGAGTGCAGGGCGGCGAGGAAGCGGGCAGAGACGCAGGGGCGGCGCTCGACCACGGCCGCCTGCAGTTGTTTTGTTCTTCTGCCACATTCATCTCATCGAACCCTTGAGCCAGTTCAGTGCTACAGTGCCAAAAGTAACGGCTTCATGTTTGGACGAACTCAGTACAACGGAGTGGTTGGTTGTTTCCCACTTTTTCCGTTTGGTGAACACTCCTGTTTTGGGCTGTTTCCAGCTGAATACAGTGCATTTGAAGTCTGAGGCTGATGTGAGCGTACTGTGTTCGGAAGGGGTGGGTCTGGGGCAGCCTGCAGGATACCTCCTAGGATGCAGGCCCGTGGAGAGGGACTAGCATTGGAGTGAATGAAAATTGCTTCGCGCCTCGAAGTCCCTCTTCTCCACCAAGGCTTAGTCCTAGAACTGAGCATTTTCGCGATCCTGACGCAGGCTGTCCTACTCCCCCTCCCGAGGCACAGTGCGCCCCGACGTGCTTCATTTTTGTTTTCTATTGTAGTCGATTTCAAGGATAGATTCGTCTCTGTGATTTCTTCAAAGCTAGCTTATCTATCGGCAATTCAGAGCTTACAAGCTCAGATGTGAAACTTGGAAGTAGTTACAGAACATTCAAAAAATTAAAGTAGCTAATGGACCAAAAAATAGCGTCTCTTTGCAAAGTCGAAGCGTTTTGTAAATACTGGTCGTATCGCGGTCGCTGAAAGTCAGCTGTGTGTGTATTGCTTCAATTGGTTTGAAAGTATACGGTAAGTATATGGTGCAGAGGAAGTCCTTCTTCGCCATTAAATCGAATATTTGCTGTTGAGCGCTATGGAAATCGGCATATGAAATGGAAGGTGCCCGCTCGGACTCATCAATATTTTCCTCCTCAAGCAGCTGCCAAAATCTCATTTTGATTAAGCGAATCTTTCAGTTCTCTCTTGATGAGAGTGAATCAAGACAAACCTCATTGCATAGCCGTTTGCTTTTCAGTGTAATTAAATTTTAATTTGAAAAAGGTTGACGCAGGCTTGGTATCCCACAAGTCTGCTGGAGCTTTGTTTGAGTGGGAATTTAATCAAGTATTAATGTGAAGAAGTTTGAATTGCAGGTCCAAGTGGGCTCTCGCACATTTGAAGCGCAAGAATTGCAAAAGTTAATTCCACAACTTGAAGAAGCCATTCAGGTGATTTCATTCATCACTGTCTGTGTGCACTAGAATCGAATTCATAGGCTCCATTTTCAGCGGAAAGACCAACAACTGAAGGCCCAACAAGGAACGGTTGAAAATCACATTCGACGAATCGCTGAGCTAGAGGCAGAAGTTACATCACTGCAGGTGGCTTTAGAGTGTTTATTTGCTTCTTTGCCTTCTGGCGAGTGCTGCCCTGTCTCGATAGATTAGTGTCATCGCGTTTTTACTATATTTTCGTGCATTCTTCGAACATCCGAGCAATTATGCGTAATGTCGGCTCTGATGTTGTCTGAATTTAGTTTGTGAAGTAATATCAGTAGGGATCGGTTATGATAACACTTGTTGTCAGCTCAGTCTCTTCATAATGCACACTATTTTCGAGCCCTCATCTTGCCATATGGATTGATGTCTTCTATAGTGCACGGATAGCGTGGCTCGGCCGCAGAAGGCCTTATCTCCATAGCGTGCAGGGTGAAAGCTATCTCCCATACTATCACATTTCATTCAAAGCAGGAACTGTGAAGCTTATCCATTCGTTGCTTCGCAGGCGCCCGAGCGCGTGATATTTCAGCAGTTCAACCGTGAATAAGCAGGCATTTCGTGTTAGCTCCTGTTTTCTGAATATTTGACATCATGAGTGTTTTTCTACAAATTAAAAAGTAAAAAAAGTGTACTGAGCAGACAAACCACAGGGATCATCTTCAAATCGATTAGGAATACGTTCAAACTTGCCATTTTTTAAGTTTTAGAAATTCCTTAACCCTTGAGTACGACTTTTAAAAGTAAATCCTTGTATATGTTTTTTGCAGCAACCTTTGCCTCTCGAAACGATTAATCAACTGTAGAGATTTGATCGGGCTGGGCAATATAATATTCCGGACTCGATCTTTGGACCCGTACCGCGGAACGTCCCTTCTTGCCACTACACCACCTCCATTTGGCGAAAACTAGATGTGGAAACAAAATTTATCACCAGTGGTAATCTCTGGCTCTGATATTTCACCATGAGCTTCTTTTGAATCGAAATAACGTGCCATCTTCGAAATCTTCCATTTGCGCTCTCGCATCATCCGCTCCATTAAAGGAATCCTTCACGGAAAAATCATGATTCTATTTCAGCCATAATTCACTGGCTTGAGACCATCATCCACGATAAGAATGAAAAGAACAGAAAATTGCTTTGTTTTGGAAATTGAAAAACCGAAAGGGCTGCTACGCGTTCAAAGTACCGCCGCATCTTTCACAAATGCTGGCGACGGGAATGCTTCCACTTGGTTCTTGGAGTGCCTTCACTAGAAACTTTCTGGCCTTCTGACTTATTGCATTCACATCTCACACTTCTACTGCATCCTATTCTATCGATCGATTTGTCTCTACTCTCCAAAATCGCACGCTTTAACCCGATTCTTTCATTGCGTCGCCTGATACGTAGCCGCCCCAGTGCGGACTTCTTTCCATGCCCCGCCTTTGGCTCCGCCCGAATTACCTTCGATTGTCCATAGAATGGATTTTCGTGAGTTTGTTTCTCTTCGGAAACCGAACCTTCATGCGTAAAACTTTGTGTATTGCATCTAGTGATCACAACTGACATTCATGTTGAGAAAAGTGGAAGTATTTTCCGCGAAGGTTTCTTCAAGTATTGGGGTCTGGGCTCAGTAATAATGTCATTAACCTTCCAGACCTTTATCTAATTTTCTCATCGGCTAACATCCACGAAAATTCTCTCCGTTAGTTTTTGATCGCTTATTTTGAGCTGATATAAACTAATCTGTCTGTTTAGTTTCAAAATCATTTAGAAAATAGACTCTCTTCGAAACTTCTGAAAATTACATTCTTTGAAGTTACAAACCCTGACTACTCATTTGCGCTGGGAACTGCTTTTTAACTCATCCAGGAACAAACTTGCCCTCTATGGGAAGCACTCGGTTACAGCAAAGATTCTAAAGGTTCTTCTGGGCATTTACACCTTCATAGGAGCGCCCTGTCCCAAAAAAGCTTGTCATGTTGGAATAGTGCCTTGGACTATGAAATTGGTACATATGTCTACCAGCAGTAGTCAAAGTAAGTTATAAAGTCTTTTTCAGATATTGACCAAAGCAAATACTAAAACACCGTCGACCGCGCAAAGTTCTGGTTTTCAATATCACTTCTTCTTATTCACATCATCGCAACATTTCATATCTCTGCCACTGAAGCGTCTCCTTTTTATGGTGTACTGTGTCTCCACTTTCATTTTTTCTCATCCCACCTTCTGTCAAAACTGGTTCCTTTTTCGGAGTCGTGAACATCAGTCAATACAGGTCCGTCGACCTTGAAGTACCCCGAGCGCCCCGTTGACTTCACCCCTGGACCTCATGCAGCTGTTAGTGCAAAATTTGCTCTGTTAAACCATTCGTATGACGGTAATGTATGCGCTCAGCGCTGAAAAAAATCGACAAACAGAAACAATGCAAAAACGACTCGATGTGACTGGTGGAAGCAGTGGTTAGGAACTGAGATTTTTGCAAATATATGAGCTATAAACCTTCAACGAACTAGAAACAAAGCACTACATTACGGCTGTTTGTTTTCTGCAATAAAGGTGTTCAGTCGAACGCCGGTATACTGACGGGGCAAACAAAATGTTCAAATCACATCATTCTATTAGTGAATGCTAAAAGGTTTGCCGTATTTGTGAGCATTTTAGCGACATTTATGAATAATCAGGTTTTTTAATGAATATTTCATACGTTCTACAATGTATTTGTCCAGGCTCATATGGGAAAGTTTGGTTTTTTTTCCTTCCAAATGCGCTCTACCATGGGAACCTGACTTGATTATAATACGGCTCCGAAAGCTGGGCTGAAATAGCCTATATAAATCAACGTCTCCTGAAACGCGATTTGAGCGGATAAGCCTGCTTAAACAGAACGACTAAGAGTGCAGGCGACTGATTTATTATGTTATGTTATCCTAATTGGTGTTTTTTTTTCTTTCTTGTTGAGTTTTTCACTTCTTTTGATCAAACTTGTAGGCAGGGACAACTCTTGTTTCAAGTGCAGTCTGTGACTCGACATGAAAGTCCAAAATGCAGATTTCGGCTTTGGCAAATGCACTTGCACTCAATTATGCTTCGCCGAGTGCTATGCCTAAATAATTTATTGCAAGAAAGCTTTTGCGTGATGCGACACATTTTTGACATCCAACACTTGTATGAAAGGGGTTTGACATGAACTAGGTTTGGCGGGGGTGGTCCTTTTGCCGGAGTTAAGTGTTTGGCTGCCATTTTATGGTGGGATGCTCATGCTCCAAATATTCGAAGAGGTGCTAAAGTCATCCCTGATATATTTTGAGTGGAAATTTTGCGCAGTATTCCGAAAAATAAAATTGGAAATATTTCTGTAGTGTTCTTTTGAAATGACTAATGTTCTGGGCTCCAGTCAAGTGGCTACTCTAGTCGTTTTCTGAGAAGTGCCACAGTTTTTCTTGAGAGGTTTGCACTGAACGTTTCCCGTTCTTAGCGGCATTGCGTGCGGTGACGATTCCATCTGATGATTTTGCATTCTAGTTTAATGAGAAGAGTGCTTTTCGAAGTACCCCTCTCATTATTAGATTCGTCGAAAGTAGAACGCATTAGTGTTGGTGAGAGAGTAAGGGGCAAAAAAGATATGCTCTGCTGCTGATAACACAATAAGCATATTTGTGATTGTCACTGAATCAACACAAAAACTGATATTGTTCCAAATGCCTTATCTTCGTCTTTTTGAGCGTTTTACCTTTAACACGTTGACGACGAGCGATTTTTTCCTTGTCGCGCGCATGGGACGAGGCGTTTTTTGCATGCAGAGCGCCGGTAATTACAGGCAAAAGTTATTTTGTAGCTCGCCAAATCTTGAAATATAGAAAATGCTTTTGACTAGAAAGCTCCAGACACATTTACAAGCAAAGGAAAGTTGTCAGTACTGAATGTTTCATGAAATTTCAGTGACATTGCCTGACATCATCAAAACTTGGTAGGAGATTGATAGAAAGGAGGAATTCCACGCAATTTTTCTTTTTGTTATTAGAATGAGTTTTCCTTTCTATGGAATTGGTATTTTACTCGCATCTAGTATCTCCTAGATGCAAAAAAAAGTCTGCTGCCCAACGAAATGACGCCTCTGTTTGACTGTTAGTTTGCTTTCATGATCAGATGAGGCGGCAGAATTGATTCCAACGACTCAATTCAAGATCAGAAAAACCGCTAGAGAAAGAATCCGGACACCGAGGGGCTAAATGGGTACTTTTGCGCTTGACTACGAGTGAAAACGTGCCTACTTGACCATCCAAGCCACATCAGTTTCGAAAGGCTGGAAATGGGATTCTACTGATGGTGACATCATGATGAAAGGTCGATATGAACATCTTTGATGACATCTTCACACTTCTGATAGTAGAGCCTTCGTGGCTGTAATTCAATTGGCAGCGCATTTTTGCAGTTGACAAAGAATACGAGAAAAGAGTTCCTGCAATTAGAAAGATCACGGGTCGCAGCTGAGTATGGTATCTTAGGACCCTAAAGTAACTATCGAAATAGGAAACTCGCAGGTATCATTTAAGTTTCCTTGTCTCCAAGCTGTCGGTCACCATTGACCGACATCGTCCCATGGGACAGACTGCCTGTCGGTCACCATTGACCGACATCGTCGTCAACGTGTTAAAAATTCTAAAAACTATTAACTGAAGCGTGATTCACCGGTGGACCACATTTTCACCCGCAAAAGACTCATCGCTCAATTTATTTGGCTTTTTTCTTTTCAAGCAAGCAACAGAGCGGTGTACATTAGCAGGGAGTCCGAAAAAGCAATGTTAATACAATCAGCTAACAACTGAAATCCCCGAAGAGAAAACGACCCGTTGATGAAAAAGTATGGAAAAGTGCCGCAACGTACCGCAGTCGCGGATGGGTTGATGTGATTGTTCTGTCAGTAAGTCACTCAACTTTCCACTTTGGAAGTTTCCAAAAATGGAGATCGTGTGCTGAATAAATATAACAAATTGCTTCTGCGCCATTGTTCGAACCGCTCAGTTTAACTGTTAAAGTGTTTTTTGATTCGAGAAGCGCCATGGTTCCCTTTCTTCTCCTTAACTTTAGTCCCTCGTTGTCTCAGGGTGCGATGTCTTTCTAGTCTCGCCACTTTTTCTGCGCAGAGCAACTTGCGAGGGACTCCTTAAGCGCCATAGCAAATCCGTTGAAATAACGCCGAGCGTTTGAATATTTGATCGGAAACTCGGCGTTTTTGAAAAATTTCAAGAGTCATGAGCCTTGACCTTTAGTAAACACAGCGCTTATAGTTTGGTTTGGTCAGGTTTGCTCACCCCTACCGAGTTGTTAGATATCGTGAGGTAACAATTTGTCGTGCTTGTGCAGTGAGGCCTTTGCGAACGTGAGCAGTTTCCAACTCGCTTAAACTAATGTTTAAATCGCATCTGTTCTGCACGTAAAGCTGTCAATATATTCTGTAAAAAGCGTTTGGATGCATCCTTCGGCAGGCAGAATGTCAACAAGTTCTTTGTGAATGTTATTCTTTCTCATGGCGTCTGAAATGAATGTATATATAGCTGGGTGCTCGCTATTAGCTCTAAGTATATTTGATTCTACAGAAGGGAGGAAAGCAACATTCTCTGTGACAGCGTGAGTTGTCTTATAGTGACAGTTTTGATGACAACGCTAGCACTTCCATGTCGACGACCTTTTGCTGGATACGACCATTAATTCCTGTAACCTTGTAGATAACCCCAACCTTGACGCGACTCACCGTGCGCGGCGTCTGACGCGACCGTTTGAGACCATAAAAAACCCATGCGAACTGTAAATTCGATTCCTGTTTTCCTTTTACATGCAAGCTTTATGCTGTTGCTATCATTCAAGGCTTTTCAGTAGGTAATGCAATTCGAAAAAAGCCTTTTTTGTCCTGTGAGACCCCATCTCAGCTTCTCAGATGCTGATCGATAAATCCATTTCCCGCAGGGGTTTTAAATCATTTTACTCGCTCTACTCCCGCTACCGAGCTTAGCTTAAATTTATGGAGCGCTTTGTCGTAAAAGTATCTGCCTCGCAGAGATCGTTTCTACTCTGCCAACGTTGCATTCATGTGATTGTCAACGAGAACCGGGGTGCTCGAAACTTGAATTTTGAAGCGTTGAAATTCGATGGTAGGAGTCAGCTATGACTCTTTAGTACCTATCCAATTCGAAACAACTTTTCTTGGAAGTTATTAATCAAAAACATCTTTGAAAAAGGTTTGAATTGGGTATAAAAAAGCTAAATTTTTCTAGCCTTGAGGTCATGGTTTTTGCAACAAGTGGCCTTATAATAAGGCAATTATCTCTTTCGAATTCGCATCCCGTGCGCTTTTTTTCCATGGAAATGTTGCCATTCATGTCGACGTTTCATGTGGAGTAATCTCGGCTTTACATATAATTTGCTGCATATTCAATAAAAAATGTCTGGTGACGTTCACGGGGCACCACCATTTTTTATCCCCCTCAGTAAGCGCAATTGGTACATACTAATGCATATTCAATTGTAATAAATGACCCAACCGAATTTGACTTATAAACTATTAGG
>MU870019.1:0-13006 GCA_036418205.1 Ostertagia ostertagi | reverse complement strand
ATTTGGCTATATTAACAATCACCTCTTTCGAATTCGCATCCCGTGCGCTTTTTGCGTGGAAATGTTGCCATTCATGTCGACGTTTCATGTGGAGTAATCTCGGCTTTACATATAATTTGCTGCATATTCAATAAAAAATGTCTGGTGACGTTCACGGGGCACCACCATTTTTTATCCCCCTCAGTAAGCGCAATTGGTACATACTAATGCATATTCAATTGTAATAAATGACCCAACCGAATTTGACTTATAAACTATTAGGTCAGCGAGCTGGAAGTTATAAACGACTTTAGATGTTACTTTTTTCACGATATAATCGATCTTTCGAAGCTATAAACACCCATCAAATGGCATGTTTGAGGCAGAAATTATTCCCCATGAAACCGCGCCAAGAAAGGTAATAAATTGCATAGTAAAGCGAATTCGAGAGAAATAAACTTCCCTAATTCCTTGACTTCTCTTCGTCTGTTTTACACTCTTAGAATCTCTTCTGACAGTTGCTTTGGATATTGAACCTTGTTTTGACAGCTTTTGGTCATTTATCAGCTTCTGGAAGCATAACATTCTGACAAGTCTGGCGCTGGGATGCTGGCCGTTGAGCCAAATCGGAAAAAAATGCGAATGCTGATGACTTGAGGTCTGACCAATAATTGATGAATTTTCTAGACAAGAGCCGATGTGGCACTGAAAGCAGCTGTAGAAAGTTCCCATGAACTGGCCTTCCCATCGTTAGTGTAGAATATATCTTCAGACCCCAATCTCGAATCTTCGCTCTAAATATCAAGTTCTCTGAACAAAGTTATGGAATAATGCGTCAAAAGTAGTCTCGAGTCTTGGCATAAATTCCTTGAGAAGTATGCTGCTTTCTTTTTTTAGCAAGTATGGCTGACGCCGCAGTTCCCCCTTCTATTTTTTTCAAGCCTTCTCAATCTTCATAGTTATAGAGCTTTGGAGCAGCTTTCAACAAGTCTGGGTGCCCACGGTTGCACACGGCGCCCGTAGAGTGTTTCAGGCGTTTTCCTTACTAGGGACATGGAATATTATTGGCTTGAGAGGTCAAGTTACGTCTGGGAGCAAATTCCTTGCCCAGTCTGAGACGAGGACCTAGTTTTCTAAAATGCACCGTAATCAAGGATGATTGATGAGTCTTAGGTTGAATTTAAATTTTCAAATTTATTCAAATTGATGGTAAAGAAAGGTCTTTGGCTCATTTGCATGCATCATCTTAGTATTCACATGTCAACATTTTCAAAAGAAAGTGCTTGTTGTGGTCCAATACAGGTCAATATGCCTGTTTGTGCGTCCAGTACAGGTCAACTCTTACCATAAGATTGCTTACTGGTAGAGTGATGCGACTGACCACCTCCCCCCTCCATTTTCAAGGTTAGCTCAGCGTTTTAGATTTGGCTAATAGTTTGCCACCAGAGGTAGTCAACCTCCCATAAACAAAATGCCACGGCCTAAATCGAGCCCTCCGTGTTACTGGCCTGCACAAGCTTTCGAATTCACAGATTCAGAAAATACTTTGTCATTAAGGAGCAAACCATGGTTGAGAACAGGTGGAAATGATGGCATGCTTCCCAATAATTCACAAAAATGCAAGGAAAGGCACAGATTTGGTGTGAGCCCTGATGAAGTTCCGAAGCTGTAACAGCTAAGTCATCGAGGCACGTTGGTAGCCCAGCTGGCCTGTTTACATGCTGCCACTGCAGTCGGTGGCTCCTGACTGTGTTGAAATGTGTGGTGGAGAAACCTTTGTGACTCCGCTATCGCAAATCGATCGGCGGAGTTCATTTGGCAAGCTGATTAAAATTTCCACCAAAAACTAAATAGCTCATTAGGGCAGCTGTTCGGGATTATGTGACAAAGGGTAGTCCCTTCTGGAGTAAGAAAGACGAGTCCCCAGGTCTAGCAGCCGCAACACTGCCGCGACTCGAAAGTGCCCAGCAAGGGTGCTAGGGCCTTCTTTGGTACGCTGCCGGCGCTACCACTCTACCAATCGCAGCATGCGTGGCGTTTGCGCCCTCTCGCGTACGACGTACTCTCGCGTTCTCTCCTCGCAGCGTAGTGTCTTCCTTCATACCACGGCCGAACTCACAGGGAAATTAAAGTTTCCATTATGCTTTTTGCGTTTCTCTCCACTCACACTCCTCGTCGCATTCATGTCTAATTTTCGAACGAAAGATCCAATTTGATCCCGATCTGTGCTTTGAACTATTTCCATTTCACCTATATCTTCACTTCGTAAGTGAATTTTGCAGCGAAAATTGTAGAGGTTGCTTTTGGCTTTTAGGCTTTCTTCACACTGGGGCCGCGGCGAGGGCGGCCGAGTTGGTATTCACCTCCGCTGCACGGATAAATTTGAAAACGCTCCATAAGCGCAGTTCGTGGGCACCTTGAATAGATCGTTTTCAAATTTATCCGCGCAGCGGAAGCAATACCGACTCGGTCGCGCTTATCGTGGCCACATCCCAATGTGTGAAAAAGTCTCGGAGCCAAAAGCAACGTCTACAATTTTCGCTGCAAAGTCACTTACAAAGTGAAGATGTAGGTGAAATGGAAATACTTAAAAGCACAGATCGGGATCAAATTGATATATCTCATTGTGTGGACTCTCAAGTCTCGGAGCCGTTGCTTTTTTGTGGTCACTATGTGTTCCTTTTGACAAAATTCTACTGCTGTTTATCTAGGTGACCTTCAACATTGATTTTGATGTATTCATCATTGCGAAATTACTCTGTGACATTCATGTTTTCGTGCTCTTAATACCCAAAATAAGCTCATGTAAGGTGAGGCCAGCGAGCTAGCAAAATCGCTAATGTCCCACGCGCCAAAACTACCAAAACACGCGACGTTGTCAAAGTGTTAGGGTTTCTTTCAGTTTTCGGTGAACAAGAGGGAGGCGATGCGAGCCCTTCAGATACAAAAGTGCAAACTGAAAGGACGGGACGTAGGCTTGGCCAGGAACCGTGTGCCGTGGTTCCCCAGCTCAGGGTACGTAAGGAGTGGCGTCTTACTGTAGGTGTGATTTTGGTAATTATGAGAAACTATTTCCATAAAGCAAGTTAAACAGTTTAGATATTATGACTATTGCCTCCTGTAATTGGTATCTCACTATTTTTGATTTCTTACAGGCATATCGGAAATTGTATTTAACATAATGTTTTGTGTTCTGTTGTGTTTATTACCGATAATAAATAATAAATAAAATGTTTTTTTATTGCTGATGTACCGCTTTGTGGTGGCGCGTACTGACATTCACATTTTTTTTGTTTCTTCTCATCAATGGCTCAGCCTTTAGCGTTTTGCTGATTCGCTAATTGCATAATATTGTTGTCATGCATATTGTACGATGGGCGTTGTGGACAGTGAGAAAACATCAAATAAATTATATGGAAAACTTAGGCGCCATTGCTCCCATGCGATATTACTGTGATATGATCATCATTCACGGTCGTCAACGTGTTAATTTAAATATCTGCTCCTCTGCCGGAGAGCGTAGCATACGGCTCAGGGTGCTGCTTTTCCGGGGTCTGTGGAGATGCTCTTTAGATCTTTTTGCTTTGTCTAAAGCTTTTGATCGTTACGCCGACTATCGTAGTGATGCGACTCGCAGAGATCTTGAAAGTAACAAAATAGTGAATTCTAATTACCTGCAAACGAAAGTATTATAGCAAAAAATCAGGATTGGTTCGTGAAGTAGGGTCATATTCAGCTGGAGTTGTTACGGTTGTCAAAACTGTTTCTATGTTTTTGAACGGTGAGCAATTCACTTGGTGACATGGTGCAATATGAATTAGAAATTATGCTCTTTTGTCGCTGGATATATAAGCATGCTGCTGCCGATAAATTATTTCACTATCACCACATCCTCATCCAATTTTTACCTTTATTCCCTTTGTTTTCTTTGTCCTTTATGCTTCGCTGTCCATCACTCCTTCATCTATCTTCTATCTATTCCATTTTTATTTTGAAGGAAAACTTCATTTTTTGCTTTTCTATTACTGTATGGCCGTTTTTTCCTTTAGTTAGCTCACTTCCGTGAATGGATAGCTGATCCAATAATGGCCCAATATTGAGCGAGCCGTCATTGATTGCCTTGTAACAGAACAGAGCCTTTTCTGCTGAGACAATTATCTCTACGAATATTCGCCGTTTATATAAAACAATACTTTTGTATTATTCATCGAAATTAAGCCTGTGCCTCTGTTGCTCTATGTGCAGAAAAAGGATAAGGGATAAAGTTGTCCTCGTGTAGATCAGTTACCATTTTGGGATTGCGCTGCATCATTGCTTTAGGAATTGAATGTTCATATTGGAATCTGCGCATGCGTGCGTTGTCCATGCCGTGCTATCAAGTGCTTCTTATCCTGGCACTTCTGTTGGTGCCAATCAGTATTGGACCCTTGGCGTGGGGCGCCTTAAAGGTTGATTTGGGCTGGCGGGAGTCGGTCACATCTTCCTACGCCGAAACAGAGTAAACACAGTCGCGTCCGCACTGTTTTCTAAAATTGTTGCGGACCCCTCCTCCTTATAGATGTCTCGACGGTGACTCCCATTCGGTCACCAGTCGGTGAGCCACAAATCCCTTCAATTTCGCCGTATTTCACGCTTTTTCCCGTGTGGTTAGCTGGACATTCGTCAAAAGGATCCCCTCTTGCGCTCACAACACCATTCTTATCACCCTTCAACTTCCACAAATAAAGCACCCCCTCGCTCTTTTCCCAAAATGGGTGCCGTCAGTCAGCCCTAAATACAACTCCCCTCCTCATTCTCAAAATCACAAATGCGACTCCCTCGTTCGAATAGTGACACGGACTCTTGACCAGCGCCGTAACCATGCGCGTGGAAAAGTTGCTCACTTATCATGCATTTATCTCATCCATGCTTGATCAAGTGATACGTAATATCTTCTGGACTGTGATTGTTAGTAATTTTATACGATTGATAATATGCGCTTATTCGTAGTGCTCTACTGGTAGAGAACGTTTATTTCACGGTCAGTTGTTAAGTGTTAGCTGTTTTCAAGCAACAAAACAAAACCTTTCCTGACTAGACTTTCTCCTTCTTTTTTCTTCTATTCTGAAAAAAATATGACTGTTCATCATTGGTGCATTAGTAATGAATAAGTATTGCTAACTGGTTAGAAGATTATTACTGGTTTATATTTGATGCGTGTTAACTTTCTGCACTCTTGGTCCCTCATACTGTTTCTGCTTAGCTTTTTCTTCGCCAAGATGGATTTCAGTTGTCACACCAGTTTTTTTACTCGTTTATCTCCCCTTCCCTCGCCTTTCTTTCTGCTTTCGACAGATTTAAAGCATACATCTTAATCCTCGCGTGGTTAGGAGGTTGTATTGCTCCCATATCTTGGTGTTGTTACGATAGTAATAGCGCTGGAATCGGCAATTGCGGAGTGAGTACTCATTCTTTTTTCACAGACTTTTCGTTAATAGTAATTTCACTCTGTTGTGTTTTAGCGAGAATGCGACAAGCTGCGTTCTGTTTTGGAACAAAAGGCGCAGTCAGCGGCCAGTCCAGCAGGCGCGGTGCAGCCCCTGCATCTCCACGGTCCGAACAACATTGGGGAACGACGGCTTGAAGAGGGTAATTGTTTACATAAGCTTTCTCTCCTTATT
This sequence comes from Ostertagia ostertagi, assembly GCA_036418205.1. NCBI lineage: Eukaryota > Metazoa > Nematoda > Chromadorea > Rhabditida > Trichostrongylidae > Ostertagia > Ostertagia ostertagi. The sequence goes on along the minus strand of MU870019.1, from coordinate 7,367 downwards.
TTCTTTTACTGGAATGTTTGGAGATTTCAATTCTTTAGAAGGCTACTTCCTGGCTGAGGTGCCTGCAAGTTACACGAGTAAAGTTAGCCGTTTCTCGCAGAGCCAACTAACTTCGAAACCCAAGCCACCACGCTACAGCACTACAACAAAACTGCGGGGTTGGTATCTGTTCATAATCGATATCCCTTTATTGCTCATTAGACAAGTAATGGTTCCGCTTTTTGGAATCCTGATCCAGATCCTGGATGGACGGACTCCCGGTTGGGGGGGGGGGTGTGGTGGGGCTGATTGGGTGGATGCCTTAAAGCGACGGCTTTGTGTTCAATCCTTCGGTGTCCGGAAAATCTATAATTCAACAATACTTCTATCCCGTCGCAGTTGTAATTTTCTAGTGTATTTGGTGTAGGGGCCTATTATAGTGAGAATTTTAGGAATGAGTCTAGCTGTGAATTAATCTTAAGACTTGTTAGGCACTCGTTAGTGTGCTCTTTGTGACGAACTTCTTCAAATATTTTGAAAATTTTCTTCGAAGTTATAGGAATAAAGCTGGTTGTCGGTAAGCCAAAACACTTCGCTCATTTTCAATGCCTTGCCCATTTGCCCCAAAGCTCTCTGTGAGAAGTCAAAAAAATTTCGAAGCCTCCGATTTGAACGTTCTTTACACTCTTAGGCTCATCGCTGTTTTTTCAGCTTTCCATCCATTGCTTGTTGTGCACAGTGTACGGCAATATTGGCTCGCTGGTTCATGTAAAATCTGTTTACTCGTCGATTCATTTATCTGCTCATTTGTTTCAGTTCAAAACAACTGATCCGGGATGCAGTCCACAAAAATGACTTCTTGAAACAACTGGCAAAGGAGCAAATCATAGAAATAGTAGAATGCATGTATGAAATGCGAGCAAGAGCTGGACAATGGGTAATCCAGGAAGGAGAGCCAGGAGATCGATTGTTTGTTGTAGCAGGTAGGTGACAGCTTGATTTATGATTTTTACTGGTAGGTAACAAAAATGTTCGAATATCACAAACACTTGACAAGCTGTTGATAGTTCTTTGGTGCAAGCGCTAAGATTGAGCAACTGTGTAATACAATGTTAGATAAGGGCTGTTAACTTGACCATTCGATTTTTTTCTGTGTTGAGGGTTCTTTGAACCTGGCTGTAATACTGAAATTCGGAGGAAATTCTTTTCTGGGAAGAAATTCTTAAGACTTTTATTCAATTAGTGCTTATTTAATTAAAACCTGTTCTGAAAGACCGTTTCCTTGTTAGCTCTGTGCAACTTAAAATTTTTCATAATTATGGATGTTGATTGCATTAATTTTTTAGAGGGAGAATTGCAAGTATCTCGAGAAGGGCAACTGTTAGGAACGTTACGACCTGGAATCGTAATGGGAGAGCTTGCCATTCTCTACAACTGTACTAGGTTGGTTTATCAATACAAGTAATTTTCAACTCCTTAATCGTTCCTGAAAACGCTCTCTTTTTTCCAATCAGTTGAATTACATCTTAGAACCAATTTGGTCTCTGCAGATGCCCAATTCTACGCCTACGCGCGTAACGCATTGCTGAGAGGCGGGTACATTAGGTCACCACTTCGGTCACTGCGCTCTGGGACGGTCGGCGGATGTGCTGATGGCGATTGTGCGTCAGATAGATTTTCCGGCAGTGAAATGCTGTTGATGTGTGGCAAACTCGAACTGCCTCTTCATGTCCACCCACAATTTCCTCAAGCTGTCAGCACGGACATTTTCGCAGGCCTTCCGCACGCTTTACCGTCGTCTGACTCGTCGGTTTGGAAAGTGAGCGTAGCTCTGTCACCTTGTACCTTTTTCGACACATTAGCGACAGTCAGTTTCGATGAGAAAAACGAAGTGATTGCGCGTAGTCGTCGAGGTTATTGCTATTTATATCGCAGTCCATCGGGCAACGGCGTGTGATTTGACTATTTTTCGGGGTGTAGCGTTTATACGTAGTGACATATTCATCCATTGCAAGCTTGACAACAGGGAGTGCTCATAAGTTGCGAAAGTTGTGTGTTTTATGATTTTTCATTCAGAACTGCGTCCATACAAGCCCTAACCGACGTACAATTATGGGTGCTAGATCGCAGTGTCTTCCAAACCATAACGCAGAGGCTTGGAATGGAAAGACATACCCAACTGATGAACTTTCTCAGCAAGGTAACAATCTTTATGAGGGAATTATTTCTTCCCGTGTCGATTCTGGAGGAAAGCCATACGAAAACACTAAGCGCTTGCTTGAACAGAATTCGTTTCGCCTTTTTTTCTTTGGTAGTTGTGACGAAGAGCTTATCATTGAACTGATTGATTGCTTTTGCATTTCGATTTGAAACCTTTCATCGTTCAGCTATTGTACCCCAGTCGTACGAGTAGTACGGCCTCCTTTGAAAAAAGTATCGGTCGTTTCCTGTTTATTTTATTCTACTCATAATCGTAAACGAAAGGAAAATTGTTGATTTTTCTGCAAGATAAGGGAGGGTGTACAACTGTATGCCCTTTGAAGCGATTCCTTTTTCATTTCATTCGTCCTAAGGAGGCTTACCTTGTCACTTTCGGGCTTTCAGAGTAATCTCTTTATGAAAAAAGAAGCCTGGAAAGGTAAACTGGAATGAAGGCAGATTGTCTGATAGATTTTTTTGATGTTGCCGTATGTATCTGGCTGTTCTTTGGGATAACTTTGATACTGTGTTCCATTCGTATGGAAAAGCAATCAGTAAGGGATTTTTATAGTAGATTATTAAATTCTCAGAGCGGTATGATTTTTGAGTTCAGGTGTCGATTTTCGAAAATTTGTCCGAGGATCGCATTTCAAAAATGGCGGACGTAATGGATCAGGATTACTATGCAGCCGGGCATTATATTATCCGCCAAGGAGAAAAGGTACGCTGATGTTCCTAATTGAATAATTACACTGTTTTTCTTTTATGTCATGTTCTTTGTGAATAGTAATATGATTTGTCTAGGGTGATGCTTTCTTCGTCATAAATAGTGGTACTGTAAAAGTGACGCAATTAATAGAAGGCGAAACAGAACCACGTGAGATCAGGATATTGAATCAGGTATATTCTCGCTCAATAATCCTTTGAAGTTTTCAGAGAATTCGTATTTTATTGAAAGTATTGATTGTTTAGGGAGATTTCTTCGGTGAAAGAGCTCTTCTTGGAGATGAAGTTCGCACGGCGAACATCATTGCTCAGGCGCCAGGTGTCGAAGTATTAACATTAGACAGGTAAGCCGAAAAAAATTGTCACTTCATCATCAAATGCTGTCCTTTCCCTAGTCACTGCTTATTCCAGGGAGTCATTCCTCAAGCTAATTGGTGATCTGGAAGCATTGAAACGAGACTACGGCGACAAGGAACGGTTAGCACATGTCTCAATAGAGCCACCGAGTCCTACAAAAGTAAGTGTTTTGAGTTTATTGCAGCTTATGCTAGCTTCAATGGCATTGTCCCTTTCCTATTTTTGGAACAGAGGTGAACTATTGAAGACAGAGTTACCCTACGGGCTTGTTCGGCTGAAATTAAAGTTACTTACCTTAAAGTGCCCTAAGGGTATAGATTGGGTTCATTACGGTTACATCATTGCTATATATTAGTGCAGATGTCTCCGCAACTGATTTGTTCTTTAAGGACTATCTTACGCGACGTATTTGATCATCAGTCAAATAGTGAACATTCTATAATTTTTGAAAGGAAAATGAAGTCGTTCAATGATCTTCATTTCCAGGATACCATCCGAGAAGAGTTTGCACACGTCCAGTTGAAAAACATAAAGCGGTTAGCAACCCTTGGCGTGGGTGGATTTGGACGTGTAGAACTAGTTAGTTAATTTTTCTTCTATTTCATTTGAAATTCGTAGCACAAACTACAACCTTTCAGGTTTGCATTAATGGTGATAAATCCCGAACGTTTGCTCTGAAAGCATTAAAAAAGAAACATATCGTAGACACACGGCAACAGGAGCACATTTTCGCGGAGCGAAATATCATGATGGAGACTAACTCCGAATGGATTGTCAAGTAAGTGTGGGCTATTCAACTAAAGCTCGCTTTATACTGCCTCAATGTAGTAGATTTAGCTTGGCATCATTTGGTCTTGTTTAGGTTATTCAAAACATACCGTGATACAAAATACGTGTACATGCTTCTCGAAGTGTGCTTGGGTGGAGAGTTGTGGACAACGTTGAGAGACCGAGGTCATTTTGATGACTATACTGCTCGATTTTATGTTGCCTGCGTGCTCGAGGGATTAGAGTACCTCCACAGAAAACACATTGTGTATCGTGATCTCAAGCCGGAAAATTGCCTGCTCACCAACACGGGATACCTCAAACTAGTACGTGTTTTCCTTTTGGAACATTCACTTCACATCAATGGTTTCCTTTATCTAATTGATTTAGGTCGATTTCGGTTTTGCCAAGAAGTTAGCGTCAGGTAGAAAAACGTGGACGTTCTGTGGAACACCAGAGTACGTGTTTTTGTTTTGCTTTCATTATAAAAAGACTTATTATCTCAATCTTATTATCTTGAACTTTGCCTGGCAGACGAAACTCACATCTTGAACACTGTTTTCAATTTGAGTATGCAGGGATTTCAATTTTTCCTCTCGACATTGAATCACATGCGGTGTGGGATTTTTGAAAATTACTCAGTAAAAGAATTTCATGTAGAAGTTCTTCACCAAGAGCAAATGCTCAATTAGTAAAGATATTGAATATATGGTGGTTTTGTACGATTTCCTGTGTTTGTTCGTGGAACCTTTTGCAAATCTGACCATGAGACGGATCGGCAACATGGGCTGAGCACATAGGAGTCCGTTGATTTTACTTTTTTTTCTACTTTTTCATCAATCGAGTTGTAATTCCTGATGTTCCTTTTATCAGTTCTACTGCCAGGTAACAGAGCGGTTTAGTGGTGAATCATTTGAGGACCAATAAAAAGGGTTTTTAGTCTGACTTGACAGAAATTCCAGTCTGCGACGCAGCTGGCAGCAACACTTTGCTGTTGTTTTCATTTTGTTGAAACAGATCCGAACAAAGTTTACTTTTTGAGCTCAAAAATATATTTGATCTTTAAATTCAGTGCGATATCTCGGTTTTAGTGTCTAGGGAGTGTGCTTTGCCTTGAGTGAAAAGAAACTAAAAAAAAAATTGAAGAAAAACGAAGGGTATAAAAATGTAAAAACTCCTGAGGAATCTAGAAAGATGTGAAAAAGATTGGAGCTCAAAGCCTGAGGGATTAGGAAGGCTGTAACAGGCACAAAAAATAGTTATCAGCTATATTTCGTTTATGTTTTCAAACCTTTATGTGTAATTTCCAGATACGTGTCACCAGAAATTATTCTGAACAAAGGCCATGATCAAGCCGCCGATTACTGGGCTTTAGGTCAGTTCAGGTTTATCTTTTTCGGAGCTAGGTGACATAAAATACACTTACTATAGTGAATTCAATAATCTTTGGAGAATCTTACTCTTTTTATGAGCAACAGGCTAGTTTCTGAGGTATCCTATTGAATCATTGGCCGGTCGCACTCAAAAGCTGAGTTGTTCTCCCAGATGGGAATTAGTGTTTTTATACTTCCTCTCACACCTTAAAAATGATCCCAGTAATGTTCACTTGTATTGTAACTGCATTTTGTCCTGGTCATACCTACCACTGGCCTTGTTTTAGGAATATACATATGTGAGCTCATGCTCGGACGGCCACCTTTCCAAGCCAGCGATCCTATGAAAACTTATACTCTCATCTTGAAAGGAGTCGACGCTCTCGAAATTCCAAATCGGTGGGTTTTTTTGAGCAATCTCGTAACATCATATCAGCTCTTATGAGATATTTCAGCCGGATTGGAAAGACTGCAACTGCTTTGGTGAAGAAACTATGTCGCGATAATCCCGGAGAACGGCTAGGTTCTGGATCTGGAGGCGTGAACGACATTCGCAAACACCGGTGGTTCATGGGCTTCGACTGGGAAGGTCTGAGGTCCCGTGTACTGAAAGCACCTATACTTCCAAAGGTGATTTTTCTTTCAAGTCTTTTAACACTGTGATGAAGTTCAAGTTTCTCCCATGAAGTCCACCTTTGGACTGTACTATGAAGCCTGAAGGCGGGGTTTTTGAGGAAGATATCATTCATTGCATTCAAGGATCATCGTGCTTCAAAACCCCTTTCGCATGTTTTCTAAATTTTATATGATCTTTAGGTGTCGAATCCAGCTGACGTCACTAACTTTGACAATTATCCCCCTGATCAGGACGTGCCACCGGATGAGTTTTCCGGATGGGACGAAGGTTTTTAAGCCGCAGCCAATTTCTAATGCCTCTAATTGCGGTGTACAATGCCACGCCGTGTACGTCTCACTGTTGTTCGTTTTGTTTAGAATTTATGTGTACATAATAATTATGGAATGTTAGAAATGGCTAACATTCATCTGTTAGTCTATACTTGTTATAATCGTCATTAATTCGCTTCTTTTTTCCGTGTAACTGTAGATTCTAGTCTGGTGAACATCTTTTTTTTACATTTTTTATTTTTGATCAGGTTTTATTTCATTGTGTGATTTCTTGAGATTGTTATCTTTTTGCATATAAGCTTAGGCGAACTCTCATCGCCATTGTGAGCGTGACCCCATAATTGTCTGTCTTATTCTTATCTGTATTTTCATACTCTCTTGTCATTTCTCCTCTTGTTTCCCCTTATGTTCCTGTTTGCTGGTCATTCTTAATTATTATCACTGTTGCGTAATCTGCCATCATGATGCGTTGATACTGATTTTCATATACCCGGTAGTGGCGATGGACGCGTTTGTCCTTCCTCTCGTTGTTTTCTTCTTTTGTTTGTCGTGTTCTATGCGCGCGGAGAGTGGGTATCACCTCATTTCTTCATTAAACTAATTACACGTGTCCAGCCAAATGTACACTCAGCAGCCGCTTTTCAAATTTAATAAAATTCTATGACATTATTTCTCGATGTTTGGTTCTGAGCTCTGTGCGCATGTTGTTGCATGTCGATTGAAACTTCTCGCAGTGTTTGTTGCTGTCAGTTTGGATCAGGTAGTTGGGAATAGTGACCTCGATCAGTATCACCCAAAGTGAATAGCGGTCGAATAATTCCTCGACATGGCTCTGTGCTGCGCTAGAGTAGTGCCGAGAGTGAAAGTGCGCGCGGAGAGCACAGACGCTCATGGCGAGGGTGAATGTCGGCGCGGGAGAGCGTAAATGATCAGGCGAAATCCTCGAGAAGCCATTAAAGAATCCTCGACTGATATTCATTCTGGTATCATCAGTCCATTTCCGTACACTGCAATGTGAATTTAATCTTTTAACTAAATTTTTTTGAGGGGAGAGTTGGG
>MU870018.1:0-28518 GCA_036418205.1 Ostertagia ostertagi | reverse complement strand
AACTCTCACGATCAGTGTGAGTAACAATGTGGCTTCACAGTGTTTCGACCATGAATTCGGCTGAGCGTACGAAACTTCGATATAATGAGTAAATCGCATTACCGTTATTTTCTTCGTTCTCTGCTGAAGTTCGTGACCTCTTCTGTGCCTCGACCTCCGCTCCATTTCTCGCTTCGTTTTCGGCTGAATTAATTGCTCTGTTCTGTGTTTCATTCTCCGCCGAGTTCTTTAATCTATTTTCTGCGTCATTCTCGTTTTCTGCTGAAGTTCGTGACCTCTTCTGTGCCTCGACCTCCGCTCCATTTCTCGCTTCGTTTTCGGCTGAATTAATTGCTCTGTTCTGTGTTTCATTCTCCGCCGAGTTCTTTAATCTATTTTCTGCGTCATTCTCGTTTTCTGCTGAATTCTTCGGTCCATTCCTTGCTCCAGGCTGTGTAGTGATAACCATGTTAGTGAAAGTTAGTACTCTAGTTCATAGATGTGGAACGTAGAGGTGAGTTAGTGTTGCTGACCAGCCGCCGCAAAGATGTCGTGATGAATGAGTAGCACTTCCCACTGTGATAAAACACCTAACAGATCATTATGTGTGGCATGTTTCTTGTTCTTCATGCGTGGGCGTACGTGTGCACATTAGATCCCTCGGTCGATTTTGAACTTCTGTCTGTCCTTTGAATGGTTACAAGGCTTCTGTCAACCAAAGGGTGAGAGCGTAGCTGGAAAAGCACACACTTTGTGTCTTATTGGGACTAAGCCTTTTGAAGAAGATAAAGAAAGAGGAGATGCTGTGATAGTGTGCACTTGTGAGAGCTCCCAGACATCACTACAAAACGCTGAACCGCCAAGCCTCACGGTTGACAGAAGTCCTGAGACCCCTTCTAATCAGTGTGAGGCTCACTGATCACTTTTGGAGCCCAATGTTCTCCCTATTCAATGATTTTGGAACTGGAGATCGGTTCTTCATTTTAGTCGTTTTCTCTTTATTCAGTACCAATGGCTCCATGCCGTCTTTTAGGCGAGGTTCTGCTATGATGGTGAGTTTTTCTCAGGAATTCTGACTTAAAGGAAGCGATTACGATAAAGAGGAAGCGCATCGGGGAAGCATATGCACCACACGAAGCAGTTACTTGGCTGCCAAGGAAGCGAGGTGTGGCGCTTTCACGACGAAAGGTGCGCTGGTTGCTGAGCAGGACTTCGAAAGCACTCCGCCCCAAAAGCGATCCGCCCACTAGTTTTTGGTGATTTGGACGAGCTGCGTTGCCAGCACAACTGGAGCAACTCGATTGGAGCGTGGTTTGGCATGGTGCTGCCAAACGCGTCGTGGTGAACTCGTTCACTGTTCATGAGTGAAAAGCAACGGCCAAAAAAGGGGTCCCGTTTTGCGTTTTCTTGACGGATTTCTCCGCTTTTTTCGCTACTGGCGTACCATTGAGCACCACCACGTCTCCTCTAAACCCTCTTCAAAATATCGTAATCGCTGCCTTTAAAGGCAGGGTCGTGATCATTGGTGTGTTATTTGTTCGGAAAATCGGACGAGAAGTGCGATTATGATCACTAGTGAGGGTGAGAAAGCAAAAAGCACTGTAATTTCCCGTCGCGAAACCGACCTGTTTATGATGGAAGGAACAGCTGAGCGGAAAAAATAAAAGGGTGTCTTTATGGCATTCAGCGGGCCGCTCAGGAAAAATGAAGCATAGTTCTATGTTTCATGTATGTGTCACTATACAAAAAACTGCTTTGAAACCCGGCATTGCTCAAAAGACCTTTTCTTGTAAGCGATGAAGTGGGAATGGATAAAGGATAAAGGATAAAGCATTTGCCGTTGATCAATCCCTTTTTGGGATGCGGCACGCATTCTACTTCCATTTGTACATTCGCAGTGGCGTTTGAATGCGATGTGGCCTATACAATGACTTGCGGGGGCCAGCCGATGTTCAAGTCAGTGTTTTTTTATCCTCCCAGACAAGTCTGGTACCAATTAACCGACCCCGGAGGGATGGAAGGCTTGGTTGGCCCGCGACGTCACGACCCAGGAATTTCGGCAATACCGGCGACCGCTCGCGATGGTAAAGACGTCGTCACTTGTCACCTCGCACCGAGCTTCCGCGCTCGAGCGAGTGGAAATGTCAGCTGCATAAATTATGAGCAAGCAAAATAGAGGCAGTAGTGAGGCGAAATTGACTTCAAAGCCTAAGCTCGCCTGTAAGCGTACTCTGGAGGCTGTCAAAGTGCAATAACCCTCGTGAATGCACATGTTTGGGCAATCTTATTAATGGAAATAGTCCACCTCAGCTTACTATGCGAACTGTCACCCCCCTCTCTTTCTAGGTAAGTTTGTTGAAATCGGGGCTTTGTTCGCGTTCGGCGTTCTCGGTCGAGCAACTCTTCCTATGATGGAAACCATAGGAGTCGCACGCCTACGAGGTATAAGAAGGTGGCGGCAGACCAGGAGTTGGGCGGACAAAAAGGCAAGTAGGCAGTATAAAGGTTAGGAACGCCATTTGCTATTGATCAAAGTTGCCTCGTTTTGGAATGCGGCGAGCTATTGCTACTTCATTTGCACCCCATTCGTATGGCGTTTTGAATAGCGATGTCCAGTCACAATCGACTGCGGGGGCCAGGCGCATTGACCAAGTCAGGTGTTTTATCCTCCTATGATCATAGTGTGGTAAAAATCTTAACGCACAATCCCGGAGGATACGAAAGGCTTTGGGTGGTGCGCGAGCCGGCGAACGACCCAGGTATTGATCGCCGGACGCGCTCGCCCGTGGTAAGGCGTGCACATTTCATCCAATTGCACCAATCTCCGCCCGCGAAAAACCCAGTAACAAATTGAAGGTGTACCAGTAAAATTCCTAGTGAAAGTCACAGCCCACAACGCTAAATTTCACAGATCGTGGTATAGCGCACTTTTTCCCTGCCATACGCTCACCGGAAATTCCTTTTGTTCAAGCCTGAAATTGTTGGGCTAGAAAAAAAAACAAAAAAAAAAAAAAAAAAAAAAAAAAAAAAAAAAAAAAAGCAGTAAGGCAGGTAAAATCACAGGAGCCGAGCAACAACAGATCGTGTGCATATAATGGCCCTAGTCCCTGTGATCAAGCGAAGAGGCATTCGGAGAAGCAATACTACTGCTATATACTTCCCTGATTCAAATCCTTCATCAATTATCTGGTTCAAGTTTGTGATTCCTTTTTTCTAAAGCATTTGAAAATGTTCGATTAATAAATGAAAGTCTTCAGGAAAATGAACTGGGAAATGAACTTTGGTGCCAAATGATCTTCACTCAAACAGTCGCTGCCTGAATCTCTTATCAGACGTTGATAGGCGTTGTTTTCAGCTCGGCGCATGCTTTTCCTAATTATTGAGTCAGCCCGTAATCCTCGTCGAGTGCTTTTTTCAATTAGTACTGGTCCTGCTCCTGATGCTTTGATTTACAGGAATATTCCGTTGGATTTTGAAGTTTCACATAGAATTGCCAGAGTCTTCTGTGCCTTCTGAAGCTATGCAAGGGTAGTTTTCATGTCTCCCACGCGCGATGTAGTGTCATTCTTTCTAAGGATGTTTTTCTTCTTTATTGCGTCTTCTCTGCCTTTATTAGTGACTGTCCTTCATCCTTTGGCAGTTCTTCTTTCTCACATCTAAGAAAGAGCAACTGTAGAACAACGAATGGCATCCATTAAAGGCAAAAGTCAGGCTCGTGTTTCGGCATTATGGCACCTGATATTGAGTTTAGAGATGGGAGGTGGAACGATAGTGAAGAAAAAACGAAAAAAAAACTGTCGACAACACCTAAATAGAAACCCATTCCTTCTAGCAGTGAAGGAGATTTGCTCGGGGGAGAGTCACGTCCAAACGAGTTTTCTGGATATGCCAGCCGTTCCATCGGTTGATACGGCAATCAACTCAGCTGATCTCACACGTTAGGCCAGCCACGCACCACATCCACATCTGTGCTGCCGGAAATTCTCGCAGCACGGCAGCACACAATTGCAAGGCCCTAGCGCCTTTGCCGCGCACTTCCTTGTCGCGACAACATTGATCGTTGTTATTTATTTTCGCGTCAAACTCCTCTGCTTGGAGACCCATATTCGCACCTATAAAGGACTTCCTCAATGATTATCCCTAATCCTGAATCGTGGCTTTAATAAGAAAAGAAGGCACAGAACTAAGCTTGCGCCATTGCTTGACTGGCCTTACCCCAATCAAGAAATTCTACGCTTTCTTATACAGTATGCGCCTCCTCATTTTCCGAAGGGGGGGGGGGTGAGCTTGGAGTCTTAGCAACCGCTCCCTCAACATAAGTTTCCTGCAGACTAAGAGAAAATACTTCGCCTTGATCAGCGACTATTGAACTTATAGAAATTTAGGCGAACAAACAAAGAATCTTCTTCGATTGCCGTTAACACGTTTATAATCTGCCTTACACACGAAGTCACCGAGCGGGAAATCAATTATCCAACTACGGCATAAGTTTCTAATATTAGTTTTTATTAATCATCGATGTCCATGCACCACCTGCATATGGTTGAATCGGATTTTTTTATAGCGCGGCATTTATCTTGATCAAAATACGAAAATGGACATTCAGGGCTCCATTTAATAGTTCCATAAATCGCATGCTCCGTGAAGAAATTCTCTAAACATTTTAGGCTTTTTCGTTTGTTCCAATTAAAGACTTGTCTGCGAGGTCTACGTAAAAAAGTAATATAGAGTTTCAGATGAAGCGACTGTGTAGCAAAAAACTGAAAAGATAAACATGCATTCACTTTTTTCACCATGAAGATGGAGAAGCTATCAACCTCTATTGTTCCAATCCACACACTTATCTTGTCATCGGCCATGGAGTTTTTTGATCTTCACATTCTAAAATCATTTTAAACATTTTCCTTTTTATCAATTTTTTTACATGATCATGCAATAAAAATCAAAGCGAAACTAACTGAACCAAAATTTTTATAGATTCCAAAAAACATTTTTAAATAAAAATATTAGCCTTTCTATAAACGCTGTCGTTGAAGTCACGTGCGTATCGCTTCCTAGTTAATTGTTGTCGAAAATACCCCATAAAGAAGTTACAAGCGATTGGTAAGTGATTATTAATTGGCAGCTCATATGAACTGCAACTGTTCCACGAGCACAATTCCCTGGCAGGCCATTTGGGCTGCCACCAGCATGAATGTCTTCAAGCACTCATAAAAATGACCCGATCTCCTGCAATTAGACTGCGTCACAAATTTTCGTTGCTCAAATAAAAATTTTTTTTACAAAACTCAGAACTGACTTTCGATCGTTAACTTGAAAAGACTCAAACTAAAATATGTCATTGAGCAGGAACTACTACTTTCCCACAAATAAACCCCTGGTTGGCTGATATAGAGATATTTCTCATGTCATTTTGAATGCTATGTCCCGGCTAATATTCATTCGTAGCCTCGCATTCAACTTCACCACCCATTTGTATAATTCTGGACAGCTATCCTACTCTCCTACTTCTCTCCTTTCGCGCGCCCCATCTCCATTTAATTACACACTAGACATCTGCCAAGCCCTCTATATTCGGAATAACGGATGTATTAACACGTCCTGAGGCATTCTTTTCAGTGTTCATTCGGTTCTCCAGGTCCTTCCGTGTTCAGAGTTTTCTTTTGTCGAATAATACGCACTTGATCGCTTAAATTACATACATTTTTATTAGTACCCCAACACTTCTAGAAAAATGACTACTTCTTCGAAGATGATAATTTGAAATTACGGCTCGCTTGTGCACACAGCGCCGAGCGTTTACGGCTTGTTATCTACTCTGCAGAGCGGTTTTACCATTACCATTATTACTGCAAACAATAATTCAGAGTTTTTTCCGACGAGGCTCTTTCTTGTCTTTGATAGAACATGAGAAAAAATGCGAAGTAATTTTTTTGTATGCTATACGAAGTTATTACGGGCATACTTCTAGTTTCTTGGTTCTGCTTCTGCTCACATACCTTTCTAGGGGAGCAAAAGAGATTGTGTTAAAGTCGCCCTTCAGCGATTCTTTCGTCGCACAGTTACCAAATTTTATAGAAGCTTCAGTACAGAATATCCCTTAGATGACCCCATGAGCACAAGCAGGCCCCTCTTCACTGCCCTCAACGTCCTCAGAAATATGTCATCTGCCACTGCCGTCCGGCTTCGAAGGCTTACCACACCTGCTCCAGCCTAAAGCTGCTACACGGCTATGTAGACTTCTCATTGAGCCACGCTTCTCAGAGAACGTCGAAATGGTACACTATCCGTAGAGGCCCTGTTTAGCTCGGGCAGCCCACCATGCTTACGGGGCAGATGTTTCTGATGCCGTCCACGTAAAGGGCCACTGTGAAGTTGGAGGAGTGTACTCGTTAATTTGAAGTCGGGAGCATTCGGTTTAAATTCAACAAAGTGATCAAATCCATTTGAGTGTGAAGATAAAATGTGAAAAAAATTTTGAAGACCACTTTTTTATTGCTCCCCCTCCCCCCCCCCCTCCGCCCCTGTATAGATGAATTAGTCTGGATGCGATATGGGGACCCACTGGAACGAGACAGGCCCTGCAGGCTCCGTGCTTTCGCTTTTGGAGTTGAGCAGCAAATTTCATAACCTGGTGGTTGAACCAGCCTGCAGAAGAGTGACCCAATAACCAAGAAGGTCAGAATTTTTGCATGTTTGCGATGCTATGCGACAAAGAGTTCCTCGCTGGAACGGGTCCCATGCAATTTAACGTTGAATGAAGAAGAGGAAGAGTAACAGCCAAACAGCCGGTGAAATACCATATTATCAAAAAAATGTGATCCAAATCTCAGTGCCGAAGATCGGAAAAAATTGCTCTACCCTAATTACTAAGGCCATCCTCATCAATGACGGCCTACTAGAATTTTTGTCAATATTGTCCTATCACCGTGATCTATTTTAACAATATCTTCTTCTCTCTATCGAAATCTCGACGCATTGTTTTCAGCTTTCATTCGTTATCCCCTTTTTTACCAATTTTTTCACCAATTTTTTTTTACTTTTTTCTATCATTACCAATCCTCACACACAATTTGTGCTCATAACCTCTCATCAACAAAATCGTTGGGCGCTTTTTCGAAGCGCTCCTTTGCAAGCCTAGGTACATGTGCATGGAGCACAGAAATGGGGTTCATTCTTCAAGCGGCTCTCGGGTTTCTAGAAATGAAAAATTTCCATCACAAAGTTTTCAGGGATTTTCGCAATTTTAAATTAATGTATAACATTTGTAGAATTAAATGATTGCACATTAAAAGGTTCTCGTTCAATGAAAGAGTCCAGGAATGTGTGATTCCGAGAAAACGGGAATCAGAGAAATGCAAAAATTGCTCATCAGCCAGGCTCGAGCCACAAACTCTTATTTGCGTTCCTTCGTGGCACACCTATGGCCCTTCAGAAAAACAAATTTCATGCTCATGGTCCATGGATGATCCTCCAATTAAAGGCAGAATTTACGATGAAAAGTTCTATGGAAATAAGGGTAGAGGTGGTCAGTGGAGCAGGGATGAAGAAGAAACCATTGAAACGGCCCAAACCCGAGAAATGGGACCCCTTCCTTGCCCGTTGATTGCGCATTGATGCGACTCTCATCGCTGTGCCCTCTTCAACACTACGCTCTCTCTGCTATCTAATCACTCGCCACGTATAGACCTGCGGCGAGTGATTAGATAGTCGGTGGGCGTACCCCGCCAACCGCGCCAAGAGTGAGCCATGCTAGATCGCCGAGGTCAAATCTTTCGCTGCCAATTGCGCGTCGGTCAGCACCCTCAGGAGGTCCGCCTGTCTCCACTATGCAATTTTCCCCTTCTTTCGACCTTCGTTTTTATCGTGGCATCCTCCTTTGAGCACGAGAAACCGTTTTGGAGAACCTCTCAACATCCTGAAGGGATTCTCTGTTTAGCGAGAATCTAGGGAGAGCTCACTTTTGCTCTACTGCTTTTGTTTCCGCCTCCTATGAGCCGCACCTTCTTCAGCATTCGCTTCCAGGAATATTCAAAAGCACTCTTTGAAGTTTAAATGAGGCTATTAGCCTGGCAAACATTCCCCTGTATGCACAGCGTGATGTTTCATTGCGGGATCGATAGAATGTAGTGTATTGCGTCAACATTCCGAGAGAGCGAGTGCTTCTGGATCTGGTCTTCTATTCAACGGCTTAGGTCCTTCTGCTAAGAACTATTTCTCTCTGAGCAACAATTTCTATAAAATGTTCTGTATCTCATTGGAACGTACATCGTGCACGCATGTATTGTGCATATACAGTAGCGGTCAAAAGTGTTCGCCGAAACGCTTTTTTCGAGTATTTCATTTTTCCCTCCAGAGAAAGATCTGAAAATTAGTTTGAGCCCTTCTTTCGAATATCTGCGCTCTTCAATAGTCAAGGTTTTGGAGACTTCAAACGGCATGTCTTATTAATACTTGAAACGGCACTGTTTAAAGGACGAATTCACGCTGGAAAGGCAACCCATTTCAAATTAACTTAGGATGGTGAGTGGTACACGAAAGAAGGAAAAACCATGAGAAACGGCCCAGAACCCGAGAAATGGGACCCCTTCCTTGCCCGTTGATTTGAGCATTGATGCGACTCTCATCGCTGTGCCCTCTTCAACACTACGCTCTCTCACCTATCTAATCACTCGCCACGTATAGACCTGCGGCGAGTGATCAGATGATCGGTGGGCGTGCACTGCCCACCGCGCCAAGATTGAGCCTTAATAGGTCGCCGAGGTCAACTGTTTCGGTGCCATTTGCGCTTCAGTCCGCACCCTCAAAAAGAATCCCGCGTAACCACTCAAATACTTGCAATTGCATCCTTCGATCTTCATTCTAATTCGTGAATTCGCCCTTTAATGTGAAAACAAATGATGCCAAAAAACATTCCTGCAAACATCAGCGCCTCTGACCGCTACTGTCTGCAGGCCGCCGTTCATTAGATCGCGGTTAATGCGATTTGACGATTTGACAATTTAGCAGCTATCGTTAAAGGAATGTATGCGTATCGACTAGAGGATCGTCGACATATCGTATCTAGGAATGGTTATTGGGCGGCGTCAGTTCAATCCGTGTGCACCCTAGTCCTTTGAACATAACGCCAAATTGTCGATCGCTCTCTATCGGTAATCGGCAACATTAGGAATCGATACGTATGCTTCTTCAATAATCCCAAAATCCGCATTAACGCGATCTATACACGGGTCCTAATGTATTTTCTATTCACCATATTGTTCCTCCTACATCAACGAGCCTACGTAAAGTTGACCTTCACAAGTGCAACAAAATTTCAAAAATTTGTTTTTCAGGACGAGAATGGGTGTTTCCGATGAGCAGATTGCTGCAAACAGGCAAGAACCGCTCCCGCCCCCCCTCGCCTAATGTAAAGACCCTATCTCCCACCCTTAGCTCAGGGATGTTGCAGCAACCTCTCTGGGTTGGAGAGGAGGATATCTCTGATACGGCCAAGTAGAGAAAATTTGTGATTTGATGGAAGTTGAATATCAGAAACGTCTCGATCTATTAATACTCGTGCGCCGACTACTAACTCCGTTCTATAATATTAGGTTGTCTCATAAACAGTGTCGCTTTTTTTCATCCAAAAAATTTTCATCTAAACCTCCATGCTTTTACATCGTGTTGTGTACCATTCGAAAGAGAATTGTCTGCTCTACAAAATGCTATGTCCCACTTCCACATTTCTTCCAGGGTTTTCAAATTTTGGGCCTGTGAAATGGGAGGTCCGGCCGACAAAAAATGGCCAAACCGACAACTATCTCTAACATTATCTTTCCTTGGGAGAAATCAATCTATGATGTACCTTCTACTTATGCATGACCTCTTCTAATCATTACACTACTAGGTTTTCCTACAAATCGCGTCGTTCAATTTCCAGAGCTGGTTTTCGTAATTAAACCAGAACTCGACGATCGAGCACCATTACCTGTGATCTAGGTCGAAATTTTTTTATGGCCGAGACGTTGAAGAACTGGTTGAATTTGAAGAACAAGTCATGACTAAGTTAGGAATGTACGACTGGTTGATTTTCTCATTTTCTAAGGGATAATTTTTTTCAAAGAAATGTGGTCACTTTCGCGGTAAAGCACCTTATACCGAAACATCTAAAATTCGAACTAATTCCCAACAAACAGAGAAACAAAACAAATGAGCGAGTAGAGCAGAAGAAGTGCTCGTAAAAGGAACACCACTCGATATGAAACAATGACGTTTACGAGGAACAATTTTAATTTGAAAATTGCTATGGCTTATCGGTCAGCCAATTCGAAAAGAAACACGGCAAAGCTTTTTCGGCAACCTAAGAGTGGAATGTTCAGAAGAGGTCATGAGTAAGTAGAGGGTACATCACTGATTGATTTCTCCCCAGGGAAAATAAAGTTACAGCCAGTTGTCGGTTTGGTCAATTTTTGCCGGCGAGACCTCCCATTTTGCTGGCCTGAAATTCGAAAACTCTGAAATAGCGGTGGAAGCGGAACACAGCATTTTGTAGAGCAGACAATTCTCTTTCGAATGATATATAAAACGATGTAAAAGTTTCATGATTTAGATGAAAATTTTTTGGTTGAAAAAAAACGAAACATATCACTTTATGAGACAACCTAAATACCATCTTGGGAAACAACCACGTGACGGGAACATCGCTCGAAACAGGGTCGCATTTCGAACCATGATGAAGGAGGAGTGTGAAATAATAAGAGCACAAATTGGTTGAAGATAAGGACTATTTAAATGAGCACTTCACGATAAGAGACGAAGTCGAAGAAGGGAAATTAATTTAGTGAGAATTAATGGGGACCTACAGGTGCGGCCGACGACCAATTCGCACCGCAGGTTATTCCCCCGCCGATCTAGCCAATGGTCCCGCGCCTTCATTGCGACCTATTGGGCCCGGTGCACAATCTCTCGCGTCGTCTCGTACCTGAGTCTCTAGCCGTTCAGCAGAGAGAGAGAGCGTTAGCTTTGAAGAGGGCAGCACTGATGAGAATCGCATTGGCCGCAAATCAGCGTTCAAGGAAGTTGTACTATTCCTCCAATTCGCAGCTTTTTTTTGTTTTTTTGTCTTTCGTGCATCACTGATACAATCTAACTTAATATCAAAGGGGCTGCCTTTGCATCGTTCTTGACGTGCAAGAAATTTGAACTGCGAAATCAATAGCAGCGACCCCAGCATAAGCCTAAGCCTCACGAATTCCCAAAATTGGCACGTTCTCCGTCGCTGTCGCAGCGCGCCGCTGCAGTGGGTGCAATCCTTTGACGCACTTCCTGCACATTCTAACACAGTTGAAGTTTGCTTTTGAACGAGACTGGTGACAATGAGCTGAACTCGAACATGAGGAAAAACGGACTAGAATTCCAGCGCAGACTAAGACTCAATAGTGTCGCTGCCGCTATTAACAGTGACGCCTATATACCATACAACACCAATTATGTGAGAACAAAAAACTTTACCCATCTCAGTGAACATCTTTTCCTATCATCGAAATTCCCAGCGAATGTTGAGGATTGAAGATCAACGTTTATTTATCACAGAAGTACTATTTTTGCACTTTTACTTCGTTTAGAAATCGATAGTCTCGTTCACTAGTATCGTATTTGAAAAAATTATGAAAAGAAACTTAAAGGCATGCCCCAGGATCAAAATGGTGTGGCTCTTGCTCACGAGTGCGAATGTATTGGTGTGAAATGGGCCGGCAGTTAAGAAAAAAGAAAAGAATCCGTCGAAAAAAAAACGCTCAGGTTCAGGGCTAGCTCACCTTCCTTATTGGCTGTGCTAAAGGAACGAGAGACTAAGCGCGAAGAGGAGAGTATGGGCGAGAGAGCGCATCGGATGAGAGAGCTCAAGGACACACTGTATATGATTAAACAATTTGCAGCTTGGGCAACTTTTTTGCAAGGCCCAAGCGCTCTTGTCGGTTGGTCTCCGTGCAGGGGAATGCCACATTTGTGATTGTCCTTCAGGGTCTATACTACAGACCGAAGGGAAGTGTTCACACCAAACCTGACCTCTGCCTGGGTTGTGCCTTTAAAGTACATGTTGATATAATCCCAGAACAGACTCTAACTTCTGAGCTCTTCAATTTCAGCCCGTACAGCAAATTTCCGGTCGGTGCTGCGTTGTTGACAGATGATGACACCGTTATTTTGGGTGGTGAGTTATGTTGAGTGTTTCCTTTCTATTTTATCTTACGTGCGCTTTGAAGATCAGTGAATGGGTAATGATTGTAGGTACACTGCTATTTAGTTTGGGACGTAAATTGTGTTCTTCAAAGTTATACAACCAGTGCTACCCCTACCGATCACACCTCCGGTGCTTGATAAGTTAATAAATAATAAGCTTGTTGAGTAGAAGTAGATCACGTCAATATTGTTCTGTGCCAAAGTCTTTTGCTGATAAAGTTGCGCAAAAATAATGTGGCTATAAACTTCAAAAACAGTTGCAACAATTACAAAACTGTATTTTGTAATGAGTATTCTAGAGTCTCAGATTGTTTTTTACACATTTAAAAATAAAATAAACACGGCTGTCCATGTTTTTCAGGCACGGCCTTAGACCTGAGAAAAGAGATCCTTTTTTGCCCGTCGATTTCCGCCTTGAACGAGTCAGCCACAAAGACGAGCTCTTAGCACGTCTTTAAAGGCAGAATTCACGATAAAAGTTAGCTCATTGGAAATAAGGGTAGAGGTGGTCAGTGGAGCAGGGATGAAGAAGAAACCATTTGAAACGGCCCGAAACCCGAGAAATGGGACCCCTTCCTTGCCCGTTGATTTCGCATTGATGCGACTCTCAATCTCGCTGCCCTCCTCCCTCGCTGCTTCTGCTATTGATCAACTCGCGCCGTGTGAGACCTTTGCGGTAGAGGGTAATCAGATAGTACGTACCCCAGCAATAACCCCGCCGCATAGAGTAGCCATGCGTGAGATTCTCCCGAGGTCAATCTTTTTGCTGCATGCGACGTCGCAGCACGCTCAGGTTGCGTCGGCCGTGTCTCGAACAGTGCAAATTCTCCCTTTCATTGACCTTTCCCTTTTTCTCATGATTTCCTCATTGAGGACGAATGCCTCTCGCTGAGATAGGCAATCCCATTTCTAAATCTAACACACAGGGTGGTGAGTGGTACACGAAAGAAGGAAAACCATGAGAAACGGCCCAAAACCCGAGAAAATGGACCCCTTCCTTTGCCCGTTGATTTGAGCATTGATGCGACTCTCATCGCTGTGCCCTCTTCAACACTACGCTCTCACCTATCTAATCACTCGCACGGTTATTGAACTATCAGATGATCGGTGGGCGGAGATCGCCAGACCCGCCAACTTTGAGGCGTAATAGGTCGCCGAGGTCAAATTTTTTCGATGCGAATGGCGCATCATTCGACCCTCATTAGAGAGTCCCCCTGAGGTTATAACAGCAGTGTTACTTTTCCTCGACCACTGTGTAATTCGTAGAAATCTCTTTTTAGGACGGCAGATGTCAAAGATAAACAGCAGGAATTAAGGGCGCGAAAGCGATAGGGAAATTGTATCGCGGGCGAGGGCGCGTCATTCGCAATGTTAGCTGATGGTGAGCGTAACCCATACAAGCGCCACCTACCGTGGTACGCTTCGCCTTCACGAAGTTGGGCTATGATTGGTTGGATGCTGGTAATATTATCGCCGCACTTTCCTCTTCATTTTAGAGCAGCGCTTTTTGTTAAATGGCATCGCCCTTAAGTTTTTTTAGTAATGCGTTATCCGTGAAGTTATCATTTGTTGGCATGGTACGGGCTTAGGATCTATGGGTGCAAATGATGAGCTACGTCGCGGCACCAAGGCTAAAAAAGCGATGAAAAAGGTACTGTTCCTCGGTTCGAGGTCCTCTCGAATTTTCCTTGACCAGTGTACCTTCTACCTCCCCTACATACTTCCTACTTAAATAGGCAAGCGAAAAACCTCTTTCTTTACTTTTATGTTGGGCACTTCAACACAGAAAAACACCTCTTTTCTTACTTGTTTATGTGGGCCTTTCAACGACCATTCTAACTGTTACAGTTAATTTCAGTCAACTGCGAGAATGCCTCTTATGGTGGGGCGATATGTGCAGAACGAAGTGCGCTCACATCAGCACTGACAAAGGGATATCGTAAATTCAAGGCGATTGCCGTAGGTGAGGAATAGCTTTCCCAGTAACGATTAAGAAATCCATGCGAGATTCCCAAAACGACAGCACAAGAGCTAAGCGCAGGACATGTCTGGCAGAGTCTAGTCTCCCTTTTGGGCTTCTGCTTTTCTCAATGTCCTGAGAATCATCGCTCTCTTCTCATATTACATTAAGCCGAGATCTTTTCTCTTTCTTTAAACTCGCGACGTGCAAGAAGAAGTTTTTACAATGATTAGGGTGAGAGGTTCTTGCTAACAAGAGCATGACTTTTCTGATCGCGGAACAGTCATAGACGTGGCTCATGGGCCAGCGAAGTATGCGTTGCCGGCTATATTCCGACACGTGTCTGATGACCTATATTTGGGCGGAAAGAAACCCACACTCTCGAGAAGCGCAAACAATTGGTTCTGATATCCTGCGGCATATAATGTACTTGATTGGCTTTCCAACAGTTTGGGTGCCGCTCCCATTATAGCTATATATTGTCTGGCCGGTATGCCTAAAAATAGATTAACAATGACCAACAAGTAGGGTCACAGTTCATCAGCATTAGAGTTTGCCAAGTGCCAGGCATAGTTGTGGGCAGGGCTTTCTTCCTCTTGATCCCCATGATCAATAAATTGGTATAACAAACAACGTTAAGCTGTCAGATTGCCACAAGGCCAATTCTTATGATGTGAGACCTGTACAGCCTGACGGTGGAACTTGACTACATATTGGATTGCTGCGCCTATGGTCGCTTTTGTTTGGTACACGTTACTATAAACAGTTCTTCAAAGTCCTTGAAGAGAGAAGTTATCCATAATCTTCAGGCAAACATTTGTATGTTGGTCATGTTACTATACAAATAACAACAATAAAATTTTATTACGCATAAGAGAAAAACACTTTGTGCTCGAGATGTGGGGCCTCTGTTCTCGAAGGTGTGGCAGATAATGATCACTTTTCGGCGTACGCTGGGACTTGTCCGGGCTGATTATTAGCATTTACTAGGCTTGAAAGTTTGATGGCCTTCACACTCAGATGACGATCACTGTGCCGCAGTAGCGGACGTCGGCGTTTGATGAGCTGAAAGGTAGTCTTCGATCGCAGTGAATTTTATCCGACGCAAGGTCAAGGCCGCGCGGGAACCGATTCTGCGGGGTCCAGGAAACGAGCTAGGCGAGTTGTTGTATAGAATCTGGGCTATGGATAGAGATGCTCTATCTGAAGTCGACTCGGAATCTGTATTCGACTTTGCGCTTGAGGCCCAATCCAATTAGACAAACACATCATAGGAACTGAAATCGTGTTCAGCTTGGTGTGTAGCACCAGGGTTCGAGCTCTCAGAATGTCTTGCTGGCTCTGATTCTAGACAACAATGACCCACCACAACTCTGCTAACTGTATGGTTCTGGTTTGTCACTGTCTTTTGTGTTTTTGGGGCATTTTGAAGGCTTAGGACATTCACTGGTCCTGAGCCCGACCATTGGCACGCTTGTCATTTGTGTAGATAAACTTAATCAAATGCCAGGCTCAGATCTACATCCTGGGTCCATAATCGAAAAACGAATGTTCAACGTAACACACCCATCATTCCGCAGGACTTCTTTTTTCAGCAGTCGTCTTCTAAAGGGACGAACCGTCATTGCATCGTTTCAGGCTAAGACTAGGGTCGCCTCCACATGCCCGCCAAAATCAAATGCTGGAAGAACTGTGGCCGTTCTTTCATTTTTTATGTACAGGATTTGGCTACCCAAATGTTTTGTCGGCGCCATTCTAAGTCGCTGAGACTTTCAGACCCGATTGACACCCAATTTCGAATTGTTACTTCTTGCATGTGTCGGGTTGTGGCGGTGTGGGGGTCTTCTTTCTTAAAGACGAAAGATGCCTTTCAAGCACGACTGCCGAAGAAAGTTTGGAACTCCTGAAAGTCTTCTCGCAGAGGAAGGGGCGTCCTCCGGGAGGAGTTTGACGTCAGCTACTCTTGCAGAGCCCACTAGTCAGAGTCAGTGAAGACGAGATCTTCAAGGCCATGTATCCGCTACCCAACAGAGTCAGGCCATCCGTCTGAGCACTTCTTTATAGCAACTGTACTGCCAGCATGTTATAAGCGTTATATAAAGACATGAACCCCTCTGACAGATTGTAATATAAGATTCTCTCGACTCCGTTTAAAAATGGTCAACGAATCTATGCGCCAGGAGATATTTAGTAGCCACCCTGTATTTCGTAAAACTTCAGGCAGCATTACAATGTGTGAAACTCTTTCTCGACGATTACACATGTGTGATGTCAATCACAGAACGGAGGGCTTCAAAATGTTCGCCAAAATAGTGTTGAGCAATCAGAATTACCGTGACGATCATTGTTGTCATCACCTCATGAACATGAAGCACAATCTACGATTAGCTGACACAGGAAGAATCACTTCTATGCGAAAGATTTCAGAGGCAAACCCCGGGATAAGGCTCACTAGTAGGAACCACGCCAGCAGTGAACGTGTTGACTCTGTACCTAGAAGGGCATGCGAGCATCGTCGTACAAATGCGAATGGCGCTAATCTATATGGTATTAAAGCCATAGCAATGCTTGTCCACCAAGAGGCCCGTTGCGTGGCGATGGAAGGGGCGCAGTTGCGGCAAAGGACGAGTCGCACCGCGTGCTGTGGGATCTGAGACGTAGTATGGTACACTATGTTTAACCTGACGCCTAACCGCTACAGTATGCGCTGCGACAGTATGCGCTGCGAATCGTGCGACGGGCCTCTTGGACGGCCACCCCACCACCTCTCTCGCGATTGATGTGGGCCGGGTTGATTCTGCCTGCTCTCTCGTAGGCCGTGATCTCTCGCATGCTTCCTCTTCTCTGGTCTGGCCTGCCTCCCCACCATACCTCATCCAACCTTACTGAAAGTTTAGTCCCTTAATTTTACCGTTTTTGTTGGTTTTTCCTGCTTTTTCCCACTCTCAGCTCCCCGCGCAGCTCATACATTCGTTATGAAGCGTTCTCATAACATCAACTTTAGCCCTGGGCCCTGCCCTTGACACATGACGACGGCTCGTTTTGCGTGTGACTCTGCATCTTTTTGTTTTTTTTTCTTCAAAATCGTCATTACTCCTTCAATAATTAGTAGTAATTAGTGCACGGTTTTCCTAGATTGTATACAGGCAGTTCTCAAATATGGAAAATGCCAGACAATCAAATAAAATGAGTCTGATCGGGTGAAAATGCGACGCGCATGAGTGTCATGCTCTCGCCAAGCGCAAAAGGCATGCTAATGTGCTGGTTTTGTGCAGTTCATGGTTGTGTTGAAAGGATAAAGGATTAAGGATAAAGCATTTGCCGTTGATCAATCCCTTTTTGGGATGCGGCACGCATTCTACTTCCATTTGTACATTCGTAGTGGCGTTTGAATGCGATGTGGCCTATACAATGACTTGCGGGGGCCAGCCGATGTACAAGTCAGTGTTTTTATCCTCCCAGACAAGTCTGGTACCAATTAACCGACCCCGGAGGGATGGAAGGCTTGGCCCGGGCGACTCACGACCCAGGATTTGATCCCCGGACCGCTCGCGTGGTAAGCGTGCCACTTGCCACTACACCACTTCCGCCCCCGTTGAAAGGCATGGAACAAGGAATTACGTTGCTAGATTGACATTATTTCTTGAACGCGGACCCGTTTTGAAGATGATGCCAAAGCGCTCTGCGCCCCTTATCTCTGTGCCCTCTCATCCACTCGTTGCCTGTTATCTCTCCCCGGCACCCACTGTTTCTTTTGTCGTGGACTCGTGCAAGCTCCAAAATGAAATGCAAAAGTAAGCGCCTCATTCAGGGTGTATTCATTACTTTTAATTGGCTCTCCTAAAGTAGAAGCTAAACAAGCCATTAGTTCCATTTTTGAATTCCAGTAGTCACTACTTGTCGTTAGAAATGGGCTTTCAAAAATATTCGTGTAATCGTCTGTAAAAGTAAATAGCGTGATGATCGAGTGTTTCCAGGTCATTCTTGGGTCGTCTCATAGTAATCGTGTAAAGAACACTACGACTGCCTCACTACTGCCACTTGCTTTCACGCCTGCATCTCTGGACGAACACGCAGAACAAGTCAATAAAACCTGAACACCTTTTTATAAGGATGAACTCTGGTCTTTGCTTATGATAGAAACGTTTATTATCAGATGATGATGGAAAATGCTATAAATGTTTGAGGAAAATTTGACTGGCTTTCCCACATTTGAAACACAGTATGAGAGACCTTCAAAGTTCCAAATCGTGTGATTCTCAAACACGAAAGTGAACGAACTGACGCGAACTGGGCTGGCAGTAAAGAAAGAAGGAAAAGAATTGATCGATGACTCTGAAGTTTAGAGCTTGCTCATATTTGTGCTATGATAAGGCGGTGAAAGACTGAACAAGGAAGAGAGAGCGTTGGTAAGAGAGAACAACGGATGGGAGAGCACACACTAGAACCACGTGGAGGACGGAAAATGGAACGGGCAAGTGAACTTGCCCTGTTGGCACTTCAGATCTGGAGCTACGGAACATCTGCGACCTTCGTGATCATCTCTATCCTACCCATCGAAAGGATTCGTCCATCTGAATCCATCCTGAGTTGTGCTTTGATTCAGTTACAGCTACTGACCAGAAAATGCTTTCAACTTCCCATGGAACTATGAATGGAGACTGGGATGAATCAATAGAGTAATGAATGCTAGTTACAAATATTGAGACCAAAACTGCTACGTGAACATTCCAAGCAAATCGTGGGCGGTCAAAGTTGACAGGAAGGGTAGCGTCAGTATAGGAGGCGAGCTAATCTAACCGCATCGGCGTTTTTAGTTTTTCCTGAAACAGTACCTATAGGGGTAAACAGATGGCCTGGTCACGAATATGACATTCATTTTGAGACAGAGGCGATCTGGCGCCAGTTTGGTGCCGCAACTCACTTTTTACTGCATTTCTTGCCAACTTTGACCGCTCACAACTTGCCTAGAAAGGTCGCGTAGCAGTTTTGGTCTACATATCTGTGAATAGTATTCAGTACTCTACCGATTTGCCTGGGTCTCCATCCAAAGTTCCATGGGAAGTTTGGGAGCACTGCCTCGTGAGTGCCTGAGAAATGCGCCATTACACAGTGAAGGCTCAAGTGGATGGAGTGGCTGGTGTTGACCGAATTCTATGGAATGCGCCACGCATAGGGTCTCTATTCAAAATCGCACTACACTCGAATATGTACTCGACTCGCCATTAAAGTGTAGGGGCCGACAGGGTTTTATTTATTTATTTTATTTTTTAGACGCCGCTCGCAGGCAGACGTAAAGCTGCAATCACAACTACATACAATCAATAATACATTATTAAATAACACAGTAACTCTTCTCCTGGGAGAAGCACTGAGGAGAAAATGACATATTGACTTTAAGAGAAACAAATCTTGAGCCAGCTCTACAAGTGAAGCTCGAGAGTTCTGAGCTTTTTTTGGGAGTTGCCCTTTAGACGAGGTCTGTAGTAATTACTGACCACGAAATAGTCAAAGTCTAGTATTTAACTGAAATGTATCGGGACATGGATCTCTCCTGTAGCCTGTGCGCCTCTTACCACTACACCCTGTTAGCTCTTTGCACAGATGTGGCTCACTAATTCCGTCTAATCCCGAATTTCTCACTCTCGTCTCATGAAACAGTATTCCAGGAATGACTGATGTTATGTCACAAGTCTTTGAGAGTCTTCCATCGAAAGATTCAACGGTTTCGGCCTTAATTTTGTAAGCAATGCGTTACACAATCGAATGCTGATGTTTTTGGCATTATACCTGGTCCAGAGATTAACACGTGGAAGAGCTCATTATCTTCGATGGCTCCTACAAAGCAGAAATCAGCGGCAAAAACAGTCTCATTTTAATGATTCTAGATCCTCTTCTTGGTATTTTCCACTCCTTTGCACCAGTCACCACCTCTGTTTCACAGTCATGTCCGTTGGAAATGGAAGCCTCTAAACACGAATTGTTGGAGGCAAAACGACAATCATAGGGATCATGTCGGACTTTTCTTTATCTTAACGGGGCAAGTTAGCTACTGGTCCCGCACAAAATGCACTGCTCTACGCAGCTGTCGCGACGCAGCCGCGCCGTCTGCACAGGAGGAAGTGGCACGCGTGGTTGACGGTTTTTTGCTGTGTCTTCTCCGCTTCCACTCACAGTTCTTGAATGCATCTGCTGCTGTTGGCGTAGAAGTTGCTACGTTAATCATGGTGGTCTCAAAAGATCTCGAGGATGGGTTTGACCTGGACAAAATTGACGCCGAAATTAAAATTGAGAAGATTCGACAAACAGCGTCGAAATTGTCCTGGGATGGCTTTCAGCAAGCGCTCCGGAGAAATCTTATGGTAAGAAACTTTTGATATTCTTCGAGTTACTTTATCCCTTGCGATTCAAATCACGTTTTTTTATTGGGACTCAACGATCAGAAATTGCGTAGTCAGGTAGTTTTTAGGAGAAACGTTTCGTTTTCGACACCGAAGGACGCATCGATTTGATACAAGCAATATCAACGATCAAGCGTAATTTGCCAGGTAAGAAGCCAATCATTATTTCCATGATGGATAGTTTGTCAGTGTAAGGAGAAAAGGATTCCCGGCTGCTCAATCCTTAATGAAGTGCGTGCTACGTTGTACTTAGATAACAACGAGGGGGGTGGTACCGGGGTTGAAGTTTATAAGGAGGGGGAGGGGTCTGTATCGCTTTCCGTCGCCGTGAAACTTGTGGTTTACTTGCTTGTTTTTGGTGAAATGCGAGTTTTCAGAAGTAGTGAGGCTGGGTGTTGGGAGCGCATGGGAGAAAAATTCGCCGTTTCAGCGCGCGTTTACCCCCCTTTCCCCTCCCCCACCTAGAAAATGAAGCAGTGGAATTATAGGTAGAAGTGGTGTAATTTGTGTTGAAAATTTAGGGATTTGGTAAATCGGTTATTGTTTCATAGCTTATAAGGGCGGAAGTGGTGTAGTGACAAGTGGCGCGCTCACCACGCGAGCGGTCCGGGATCAAATCCTGGGTCGTGAGTCGCCCGGGCCAACCAAGCCTTCCATCCCTCCGGGGTCGGTTAATTGGTACCAGACTTGTCTGGGAGGATAAAAACACTGACTTGAACATCGGCTGGCCCCCGCAAGTCATTGTATAGGCCACATCGCATTCAAATGCCACTGCGAATGTACAAATGGAAGTAGAATGCGTGCCGCATCCCAAAAAGGGATTGATCAACGGCAAATGCTTTATCCTTTATCCTTTTATTATACCCCATCAGACGCATTTCAGAGGAAAACGTGGGCGGAGTTTCGGGGGTTGAGTGACCAGAATTAAATACTATAGGTAGGAATATGGTGGGTCGAGGTGTGGGAAAGGGGTGTCGTACAAGTCCACCTTGGGGAGGGGGGTCGTAAAAAATTTTTGAAAAAGTAACAACGATAGGACTGACCCTGAGGTGCGGCACGCATTCTACTTCCATTTGTACATTCGCAGTGGCGTTTGAATGCGATGTGGCCTATACAATGACTTGCGGGGGCCAGCCGATGTTCAAGTCAGTGTTTTTATCCTCCCAGACAAGTCTGGTACCAATTAACCGACCCCGGAGGGATGGAAGGCTACTTGCGTGGCTCGCACAGATGGGCACGACCCAGGATTCGATCCCGAAAAAATAGTGGGCCCGAGGTTCCCGCAGCGAAAAATGTTTTGCGCTGCGAAATGCAAAAATTTCGCTTTCTGTCCTAGTGAGCCGCACTCACTCGATCCTCGGACCGCACTCGTGGTAAGCAGCGCGTGTGTGATCCGCTAGAACAGAAAGCGGTTTTTTCGCGTTCCACAGCTGATCATGAGTGGACCTGGAGTTTTCTCAGCGAAAAATGTGCTGCGATGGAACGCGAAGTTGCTTTCTGTCTATTGCCGCCCAAGCAGCCGCATGGCACCACACCACGTCCCGCCATAGCCATGCTCACAACTGAATCTCAAATGATTACAGTTTTGATGATGAGCGATATGTATCGTTATTATTTGCCGTCGCACAATCGCTTAGGTGGCACGATCCAAGCGTATCTACCCGCCCCCCCACGTATTGGCTTAGAAGGTTATACAGATAGGAGCGCGATATATGGTATGAAGTCAATTGTTACATTATGCTGAAGGTTCCCCAGGTTTGGCTGGCTCAAGCTATTCTTCAGATTTCCAGAGTCTGTAGTGGCCAAAGAGAAGCGCTATGCTTACGCACTGTTCCATATCTTTCGAAACGGTTTCGCGATCTGGAAGAGAGAGTCCAATGGGAAAGCATGATGGAATCACTGAGGGTTGCACTGTTCAAAAGGTATTTGCTGGGTAGTATCCGTTTTTTATGGCAATGTCAAGATGAATTATACATGGTTAGTTGATTTCAAAAATTTGACTGATCGGTCAAATAAAGTTGCCGCACCATAACTCTGCCATGTGGGTTTAAGTCTTTTCTATCTGACTATTACTTGCAGTTGATAAAAACGCAAGAACTACCCAGTGGGTTGAAGCAGCTCTCGACACGTCTGGAGTGAGTGCTATTGATTTGAAGTACATAAAAGAGCTCGGGTACAGTATGTGATCTTCGATGCCAAAGGCTAAGAGAGAAGTAAATTCTTTTCACTAGTGCGCGCGCGACAACACAGTCTTACACCAGAACAAGGTTTTGGCAGAAAAGGTAACATTAGGGCTCTTAGCGCGCTAGCCTCGCTATGGAAATGTTTTAGCGCCGCTCTTAAAATGTTTTTCAGGTGTGTTCTACTTGTTACACAGGCGGTTTAGCGGTCAGGAACAATATACGATTTTACGCTAGAGTTTGGAATTCGATGGCGCGAGGCTGATATAAGAATTTTTCTCTAGAAAGCTTAAATTTATGTAACGATTCACAGGTACTCTTGTAAAATTGGGTCGATGTTGGCAAACTGCGTTGTCTGTGGACGATGCCCTCTCCAATTGATAAGAGGCGGAGATATTTGGAATTGCGCTGCAAAATGTTGGGGCTGTAATAGCGACAATACCAAGCAGTCTGACAGCGTAAGTTGTTTGAATCTATGTTTCCTTTATATCTTTCAATTTTCTCGTTCTACACTTGTCACCAAGCAGAGTTTCTATGTTACAGTGCCGAGAAAAACATTTGTGTGAACGCCATCGATACATTTGAAGGATTTCTGTCCGCCTCATGTAACGTAAGCCCATCTTTTCGAAACCATCGGAACGCTCCATACGGCTTTCTTTTGTATCGTACGCACTACGACCGGCTAAGATTTTCTATACCGTGGAACCCAGCTATGTTGTCACCAAGAAAAGACCTCAGTTGGAGCTTTCAGGTTCGATTTCTTCTCAAATGTAACCTGCTTACTACAATTCTTGAGCGTCATTATTTTATCGCCTACTTCATTGGTTTTGTTGGCCATGAACTTTTCACATCAGGTGTCATTTTACAGATTTCGACAATCTTGACCACATGGAGCTATCGGTCGTTGCCCTGGATAAGGAGATACAACTGCCAGCAGGAGATTCGCGGTGGGTTTTATCTCTGTTCATGCATCTATTTCATGCAAGCTTTACGAATCTTTTCAATGGCTTGATTTTTTAAATCTTAACACATTGAAGACCGTGTGATTTGATGTCATGCCACGATTTCACATGAAGCAAACTAGTTTTCCTTAATTTATTTAACGTTTTTTTGTTCCACAACTGTTCATGTGCATTATTGCATCCTAAAGCATTTTTTTCTTCCCTCTTAATGAAAAACGTTGGACGGATTATAGCTAACTGAGGGAAATGAGGATTCCAAAATGTCGAATGCCAGTACACGCATAACGGCGGCCGTCAACGTCTTAAACATTCTGATAATTTTCGATAACAACATTCCCTTTACTAACTCTTGACGAGAACGAAAATCGCACTCTATTCTATTTTGTTCTCGTGATAGTTTCTTCATTTATCACTTCTGTTATCGTATCGAGTTCCGGTTTATTGAGGATACGCTAAATACATCAATTTGCCAATACGTATAGAGAAGAAACTCTCAGTTGATGATGGAGGTATATATGATGCTGCATCGAGCCGCTTACGGTAGACTCGATTATTTCATTCTCACAGCTCTAATTCTCGGTGCTCCTTTTTCCTTCAACTGTACCTCACGCTTCTACTTACCTAAACCTGGGACCTTTCATGGTCTGTTCTCTCTTGGAACATGCTCACTTGTCAAGTTACTCATTTTCAGCAATCCTTGGTCTACAGTTTCTCCATGCAAAGGCTGGTTTTCAACTACGCTTCTCTTCGCCGATGCTGTTTAGTTATGGAATTGTGGCGGCGCCTAGAACGCCATCTAGCAAGGCCTGCAGCCGTAAAAGAGAACGTAAACCTGTATCGATACATGAGCGGTTTCAAGTTTGAGGTAATTTCTCTTCCATTGATTCTAAAACTCCCACATTTCGAGGTTCTTCAAATTTATGGTCTTTTTCAGCAATCTGAGCTACTTATGCGTACATGCTTTCCGGAACCATTTCGCCAACATTGGTACACTGTGTGTACAAATTCTCTCCTTAGAGGAGAAGCTGCGTCAGATCTGAGTTTGCACATAGGAAACGGCTCCGATCTTGCCGAGGTGAGAGCACCCGTGTGGCACATTACTGAAAGAAGCTTCAAACAGTAGCACATATTCGTTGCTTTTAGATAGTTTCTATCGTACGCGCGCAAGCAATACATAACAGTCTCTGGGAGTCGCTGCTTGCGATGACCAGTGGTAAATGGAAGGAGGGACAGCCCCATGTGGATATTCGCATCGTTCCATCAGCAGCTCGTTACGAGCTCTCGTTTTGTGTGGCTAACAAAATGTACCTGGGTGAGTTTCTCTCTATACACTCTGCTTCTTTCTTGAGTTAGCCCTTCGTTGTTCTTTGGCTTGTTTGCGGACATTTCCACATCGAACTAGATAGCTTTTCAAATGTTAGGTGTTTACAGTTCGAATTGAGCTGACGAGGGAATTCGAATGGATAGGTAGTGTCGAGGATTCAACTGGCGTTCCTGTGCGCATGGAGCTTAATTCTTTGTTGACCACAAGGATCAATGCGTAAGTTTTCAAATGACGCTGCACTAAAATTTGAAAGGACCTCTCATACAAAGTACATGTCATTAAGATTGATTGTTACATGCTTGTTAACACATTGACGACCGCAGTCGTGCGTCCATTGCTGCAACTTCTTTATATTTTTTTTTTACCTAAAGTCGCTTCAAAATTTTTATCATTAGTAATGTACCGCCGGAGGGCCACGCTGTCGTCAGTGAGTTAGAAATCTTCTCCTTAAATATGGGGAGTGGCTTCCTTTGGAAGTTGGTTGAGCTCCTCCATCTACTATCGTAGTGAGCTTCCAAGTCTTTGTGAAGCTGATGGTTGGCCGTGAACTGCGTTGGTGAGGTTGTGGTTAAGAGTACAGATTATTAATTTTCCTGAGAAGGCCGATGAATTCAGCAGGTGAGCTGGTCGCTGTGCTCAACATTGTCAATCACTCAAAGGAAACTGGGCTCAAATTTGCGCTTTCTGGTTATGGTACGTGTCAGACTTCGCGAATGCAATTCGATGCAGTCGCGAGTGAGGCGGAGTGCGATGCCAAAATCACCAGTAAGGCCGCGTCAGAGTCCGCGATTCGCGCGAATCGCGCGATGGATCACAGAAATCACAAGTGCCCCGATCAATACTGCGAGGTGCTCTCCAATCCCGCCGCCATTTCTGCTTGATGGTGATGGTTGAATGACGACTGTTCATGATTCTACTTGTTTCATATTCAGTGTTTCAAATGTTCACTTGCGATTCGCGCGAATCGCGCGACGAATCGCGGACTCTGACACCAGCCTGAGGCGGAGGTCGCAGTGAAACCGTACAGCTTAATAACCACACGCCCCACTGATAGATTCGCGCCCTGCCCCACTCACTAGTGCTATCGCATTGCATTCGTGATGTCTGCCACCTGTCTTATAGGGATAAATTCATGAACTTTCACGCCGTAAACTTTGAACCTTTTCCTCACTGGTAGAATGCCTGCGATTTCGTTGATGTCTTGACGTTTCAGGACTCGCTCCATTCCTGTTGCGATGGTTAAGGTGCTGAAGGAACTCGGATGCGAAGATGTCCGTTGTAGTGGAGCCGGCGCAAGTCAAACTGCGATGGAAACGGATAATGAATCATGTGTATCAGGCATGGATAAAGTTGGCACTGCTTGGTTGCCATTGTTAAACAGAAGCAAGGTCGCAAATAAACGTCCACGAGCATGTGTGCCAGAATTCACTTTCGAGGTGCATTCTGTGCCACTAGCTACACCTGGTGGACTTCTCGCGTCTTACAAGGAAATCACGACAGAGAGCGGCACTCGTCCACCAGCCACTGCCCGAGCTGAAGCTCGTACTCAACGTGTTCAGTCCGACACAGCCCTCGCGATATCAGATCTGGTACGAAAATTGGGTGGAAACGTGACAAAAGTGGCTCGAAAATGGTATCTCAAAGTTTTATACATCGCCTCTGCTAAAACTTCGCTACTGCAGTACTGCACTCACTCTCGATAGATGGTGTAGTTCTTCTTTAGTGGACGTGTATAGGGCAGATAATAAATACCCTTTACCATCTTGAGTCACTTTTGCACTAATTCGAGCAGCTGACGTCAGATTATCATCATGTAGACAGTAGTTCGTGAATTATTTCTGATGTGGTGAAATAGGAAGATACGAAAACCTTCGGAACGTTAAGTTCGCTCAGTGGGATGTCTAGAGAATGATGGCAGTCGAGCGTCAGTTTGTTCGGAATCCCCTGACGGTGCATGGACAGGTTGAGTGTGATATTCACATCTTGCAGGAAGCGATATGTCAGCTAGCTGACGGCATGGACGACGATAACAAAACACCGACGCCATTGCTGTCGAGCCGACACTCAACCAGTCCGGCACCGTCACGTCCACCTGGATGTGTTGGAGGGAGCGGTCCTGGCAGTGGTGTACCACAACTGAGCCCTTTGGAAACGGCTCGGTTGAAAATGACGGTGAGTCTAGTCGCAGCTAGTTTCTCAGTTTTCGGAAATCGCCCAAAAACAAAGCTGGTCTGGACTTCAAAACAGCATGTTGTGAAGCTGATGCCCAATTTTTCGTGTATCCAATTTCTCACAGTCAAGCGTGCATTGAGGAATCGCGACACATGGACACATAATATTTATCTGACCTACTCTCAAAAGGGTTTTTCTTCGAGATGCCATCGCTGAAAGTTTTGAGGGTGTTTGAAGTCAAGTAACAGAGGAAAATACAGTGCTACGCTGCTTTGTTTATGGCTTCCTCGCCGGCTGTCCTCGTTTGTCGCTTTTCTGGCAACGCCATGCTTCATCCTGCTGAGTAGACTTTCAAGACTCAAGCTCAAGCAGGAAATTCGTTACCCCAAAACGTCAGGAGTGCTTCTACAGTTGCGGTCAAAAGTGTTCGCCGGACGGTTTTTTGTGCATTAAATTTTCCCTCTTGAAAAAGTCTTGCAAATTTTTTTTGAAGAATTTTCTTCCGCATGCCTTGAATCCTTAGAACTCAAGGGTTCGAAACCACTAGAAGACACAAGAATCAACACTAAAAAACTAAACTAGTCAGGTGAGAAATATTATCTACGAAAACGCTTCGGCGAACTTTTTGACACATACTGCAGATGAATCGTGAAAAACGTACTGTTAAACCATATACAACTGTACACATATATGAACTGCTGCTAAATTAGCTGGGAGCTGTATTGATATTGCTTGTCAGAAGTGTTCTGTAAAAGAGACGTCTTAAAATGAAAAGTCCGCTCTGGCTGATTTTCACATCTCTAAGAAGACTGAGAGTATCATGTAATATGGCCTGTACCTTCAAGAATCTTTTTTTAAACTGCTATCATCCAACAAAATTGTATCAGTATTCGAAATGTCTCAAAGGTTATTACGTTCAAATATTGTTGTGCTAGGAATCCGTCCCGGTTTGTATCTCAATCCTCCCAGCTGAAGTCTATTCAACAAATAAAATTGAACAGCATGATCGATCAGATTCCTAGAATAAGCTCTTTGTCTCATCCAGGGAGGGGCATGTGGTGCAACTGTTGCCACCGCCTACAAAAGCTACAATTTTCGTAAGGGGAAGGAATCCTCGACTGCGTGAACCCTTGCTCCCACTTTTACACCCACTCGTAGCCTCGTGCCCCTGTGAAAAATGGATTGCTTCATGCTGTATGAACTGTCGCGCCACATGCCCCCTCCTATTGGATGAGACCCTGATTTCTTGAAATATGGGATATTTGAGTGTAGTTATTTTTATGTAATAGTTTCTTATTTCAAAACAATCGGATCTTCT